>CABFOQ010001746.1:0-10374 GCA_900660455.1 Gephyroberyx darwinii | reverse complement strand
CTGACCTGTCGGTATTGCTCCAGATAGTATCTTCCTCCAGAAGTGCTGCATAATATTCTCCCTCATGACACAAAAGGAGGAAGCCGACTTTGGGGAGGGGCTGCAACGTCAGTTCTGGGAATAGCACCAGTCAATGGAGCTAATTAGTTGCTGAGCTGTGTTTGAGGGGATCAAAAGTAGACAACGCCGTGTCAACACCGTGTACCTTTCAGTCTGAACGTCTTGGAACGGTGACAAACAAAAATATTGAGGTCCTGTACGTTACAAGTTGACACAAGGGAGACCGCTTCCAACACCACAAAACGCCTCTGGCACGTCTGATCCTCTCGCTGATGTTACTATGAGCAATATGCTCAATATACTGTTTGTTTGTCTACAATGATCTCAAATATTGACCAAGCAAACCGACCTAATGTGTAACACACGCAAGTGGCACAAGGCTTATGTGTCAAGTTGCGGCGTCACACTGGGAAATGTATGAGGAGGACACCATCTTGTGGCATCCTGTTCTAATGCCGATGCCAGTGGGAGGATCCTCGTCCATTTCTTTACACCTCCACGGCGTACACCGATAAAACTCACTGTTAACATTTTACAGTAGTAGAGACTATCGCCTATCCAAAACTGATCTGGCAGTAATAAGCCAGGCTGATGTTATAATTCATGTAATGATGTTAGACTGTAAACATCAGCTGTTTACTACAGTTTAGTCACAGTTTAGAGTAACAATATATAATACGATGAATTCAAAGTTGTAAATCAGAAACAAGGTGTTAATCTATCGTAACCATCAAATATCCAGTTGTAGGGCTGTTGGTACAGGAGCAAGCAAGTGAAACTGTGATGTAGAATTCAATGAAACGTCGTCATAACTTTAACATATATCGGGACTATAGGGACTTTTTTGTTTTCCTGTGGCATTTGTATGGTATCCTTTGAGTATGTATTGTTGGATTACTATAGTTTGACAGGGTATATAAGGCTGTATATAAAGCATTACCTCACATTACATGTTACATATTACATATTACACCTCTTTTATTTTCTATTTCAGTATGTAGGTCTTTTGCTTTGAACTGTAACAGGGCCAGTGGTTCAATGTAATAAAAAATGACACATTTCAGTAGTCTTTGGTCCTTTTGTACAAGCTTAGACGCAGCACCTGAGGATTGCCTTGGCATGCATATGAGGGTGACTCCCTGCACAGATAGAGCTCAATGTTGCTCCAAACCAGTCCGATGTCATTCCTGCATCAGGCACAGCTCACAGTGCCCCGGGCCAAACGGCCTGCCTAATTTTACGCTTGATGATGGGAATTGTCGGTGTTTGCTTTTTTTTTTTATTTCTCAACCCGCATGTCAGCATTCAGCAGCGAGCTTCTACAGTTCAACCCCGCAACCCCTACAACCGTGTGCCTTGGAGGGCCGAGAGCTGGCAGGCTTTCATTCCAACCAAAGACCACAGCAGCTGATTTCACTTGATTAGCACAACTTCCACCAGAGAGGGGGAGCTGATCAGTGAATACACCTGATGTGACTGGTTGGAATGAAAACCTGTATACTTCCGGATCTCCATGGCACATGGCTGCCCATGCTTGCCTAATACGTTTAACACTTTAGGTCAGTGGTTTTCAACTCTGGTCCTAAGGATCCAGAGTACTGCTGGTTTTCTATCCTATCAGGTAGTAAATTGCGTTCACTTTGCGCCCTAGGTGTAAAACAGCCCCTGATTAGATGGCTGGAATGAAACCCAGCAGGAGTCCTTCTGCTTCAGCATGTTACTACTGACAGGCTATGAGAGACTTCGAGTGCCATTCTTAACTGCTTGGTTTCACAACCAAAATTATAACCAGTGATGTAGTGGTAAATAAAAAAGGTGAGTAAAGTGAGACCTCCAATCGAACAACCACCAATATGAACAGAAAATGTCAGCCTAAATAGGTTTGTTAAAATGGTGAGTGAGTTTTACTTGTAGTTCACCACCACTACACTACTAAATTCTGGATGGCTTTATAGAGGCCTGGCTCCAAAAGAAGCTTCAGCTGATGTAATCTTGTTAAAGTACAAGTAATACTAGAGATACGGTGACGCAGAAGCAAATTACCTCCTGCTTCTACCTGCAGGTGCTCAGACTATCTATCAAAATAAGGAATGTGCTGTTTAAATGCATCATATATTTTGAGCGTGACACACACTTACACGTGCAGAATGTATCAAATTAAGTATAACCAACCCCAATCTAACATTTTAATTCAAAACATCTCCTCCCTAAAACAGGGAGTGCTCCTCAAAGACTGGGGGATAATTTGGTGCCTGACAAAATAGTTCTTTTCCTATGACTACCTCTACCGGTTTTTCCTGAAGATGCGCCTCGGGCTTTACTAGGCCGAGAGAAAAAAAATGTAAATGGCTCGGGTTAAAGCAGAGCACGAGACGCTCGCGCTGAGAGTCGAGTTGAGAGTTTCTGTCGGTACGATCTGCAGCGTTTTAACCTGGGTCGATGGCAACTTTACTCTCTCTCTATCTCTTTGTCTCTCTCTTTCTCTTTCTCTCTGTCTCTCTCCCTCTCTCTCTTTATTTCTCGCTCACGCTCTCTAATAAGTAGGCGGAACCAGCGCGTGCTAGTGATAGGCGTGTGTCTCCACCGTGTCTCAACACGGCGTGGCGTGCACCAGTTAACAGACAGCCGACCTCACCTCTTTACCTGCAAGGTGAGATACGGAACAATATTTAGTCCGGAGCGTTAATTTAAGTCGCTATAGTGACTACCGACGCAGCATCCCGTTTGACACGCCGCCTCGCCGAGCAGAAGGACTTGACGAGGCCAGCCGGGACAGGTGAGCTGAAATATCAAATATCAAATATGTTCCCTTTCCCGGGCGAGGATTTGGCTTTGCCTTTACTTGTACCATATTTAGTCGTGCAGCAGCTTATACAAGGTGCAGGGCTGCTGGTCACCATACATAATTCATCACCCTTTTGATTTCAGTTTTCATTGGCAGCCTTACCTGCTCACACACCTGTTGCAGCTGACCGCTCTATGACTCTGTCTGTTGCAGCATTGGATGATACTGCAGCACAGTGTTGACTCAAATTCATCAGTGAACATAAGAAACAATTTGGATATCAGCAGATTAAATGTGCAGTATGTTATTTCTCTGTTGTAACACAGCAGATCCAGGACCACAATGCATGATGAAACATATGCTAAAGACATTGTTGATATCCAGCACAGTAATCTCTTCTCTCTTTATAGGGTATTTTCCCACCACTTTTGTTACCCGCACCGCTGGAAACTTTGCCTGGGAATTGCTCAAGAATTTCAGTCATTGTTTCTGGTAGTGCGTGTAATGTGCATCTCAAGGATGGAACAGGAACGGCAGGAGAGAGAATTTGAATGGATGTATGAAGTAGTTTCACTAATTTTCACACCGTCATGCAAAACTGAACTGCGCTACCGCCTCAGAAAAAATGTCTCTGTTCATTTTCAATTTCAACAGTTTCAGCAGCCAGGTGGGAAAACAACGAGGCCTCAAGTTTGGCTTGATCAAAAAGGTGCATCGCCTTACAGTTTGGGAATGCCTATTTCTACAAGACACTAGCCAAATGCTACTCTACCCATCAATGTAGCAAGTAAGAGTTTTTGTTAAAAAAAACAAAAAACCTCTTTGGTTGGTAAACTGTCAAAAGTGGCTGATTTTAAAATTCATCAGCCACTGAGGCCAGTAGCAGTTAGGGGAGTTGATTTCTGCCAGATTACAATATTATTTCAACACACTTCTACCAACAACCAGTTGTATTTAGAGGTGTAGCCTCCAATTGTTTGGTTGTGACATAACCCACTGAGGGCAGTGGCAGTGGTGTTGCCACATGCAGAGGAGCCAACACTATGTCAGGTATGTTGGTGAACCAGCTCCACTCATGCACTCTCATCCTGTTTGAGTTGGACTCCCATGGGTGTAACCTGTACTTTCCCCGAGTGCAGTATTAGAAATACATGCAATATAGGCTACCACTGACAGTATGCATTATGTAACAAAATCACACAAAGTACTTCTCACAAGGTAACTGTTGCACAATGAATGGGCACACGATTAAGCTAAATTCTTGTGCACATTACCAAGATACTGCAGTGCATGCAGCTGCTATCTGGCTGCAAGTTGTTGCACATACATTGTAGCTTTTGTGACAGTTTGTGAAAATTATCGCACAAAAAAAGACAGCTTTTCTGTTTGCAGTTAACGTCAGTTTGTGACTCTTTAATTATCTGTAACTGCTTGAGTAAGTTTAGTTTGACATTTGTATATGCAAACAGCTGGAGGCCTACACATACTCTAGCTGAAACAGGTTTCATCAAACAGGTTTTCCTTTCATTTGGTATTGCTGAGTCTGAGGTGCAGCGTTGACGTAGTGTGAATATTGACCAGGACTACCTGTGTCAACACTGGTAACTGCAGGTAAACAACATAAACTGATACAGGAGTTTAGACTTTAAAATGTAAATGTCTTTCATCACGTGCTGTGCAGATTTACCCACAAAAGTGGCAGTATAGCAGCTGCAGCAGGAACAAGCCTGGATGGAGCATGAAGATGTCATTTCTTTGCGTCTGTGGCCAGTTATTCATTTCCCCCTTTGGATGCTTTAACCTGTTCCACAAGTAGACAGTGTGTCATCTTGTTGGTTAACTGCCATTGTGGCAATGGGAGCGGTAACATGTTGACTGTAAAAAGTTGTCAACACCTCCCTCCAGATTTATTAAGGCTACTAGAAGCTACAACCTTTGGCTTTAAATAATGACTTACTAACACTATTATGGGTACCATCATGTGTTTCAAGGGCTAAATGTGATTTCATGAATGAACCATATTCACAACCTTTGGAAATGCTGATATAGTTTATTACATTTTGAGATGCTAAAGGTAAAAGCGATTCCTTTATTCATTTCACTTAAAAAAAACTCTGTTACAGTAAGTGCCAACACATACATGTGTTGATTTATGATTGGTAAATTGCATACAAGCCCTGGATTAAAGAAAAGTTGAAACTCAGTTTGGATTGCACTCAAAGCCAAAATAATGATTGCTGCACAACATCCACAAATACACTCAAACTACATCCTGATCGGATCACTTCTGTACATCTTTTTATGTCTTCAATCGTTAATATGTCCACAAGGTGGTGCTCTCATAAAAGACTAAAGTATGAGCGCCACCTCAGTGGGGCGTGGTAGTTCTGCTACAACCATATCAACTTTGAGAGCTGAGATTTCCCCATCTTCAATTCCCTGAAAAAACAAAATCATACATATGGCACAAATCCCTTTCTGTCAGCAACAATCAGCACATATCATGTAGAAACATCAGACACAAATACTCCTGCAACTTGGCCTTAAGCAATACAAACATCATACACTTGGATCAAGACAGTAGATCAAAGGGAGAGAAAAATACTAAATATGAGGCAAACTTATTCTGAATCGGGAAGGGAAACACGTTGACGGACGCCACTTTATAACTACAGTCAGTTATTACATGAGAACTTGTAACTAGTAATGTATGTCAGTCTAAGAGTAAATCCTTTTGTGGATATGGTGCAAAAGCTTCAGTAAATTCATGAAGCTTGAATGAATTCTCCATTTGCCACTGCCCACTATCCTTATTCAATATGAACAGAAAATAACTGGCCATGGAGCAGTGAGAACACAAACTAAAAGAGGTTCCTTGGAAGAGAATTCTATCTGATGTGATGGTTTTCCCAGCTGATACTGAAATTCCCTCCATCCAGATGCATTTTATTGTGGGAATGTTTGCTTTTACTGCAGGCAGGAAGCGACGCTAGCCTTTGAGTAAGACAAAAACAAGAGGGGGTGGAAGTGGCAGAGGGAAAGTGTCATTGGCTGGGGAATGGAAACTAGGGACAAATTGTGGGGAAAGGAACAATGCATAAAAATAAACAAATTTTAAAAAAAAGCTCCGTCTCTAAGATAACTAGTCTGACCCAGGAAGTAGGAGACTGACGAGAGAATCCTATATTTTCCACAATGGGGAAGATGATGTGGGAGCACATTTAGAAGCAATTCAAACATTATTTACACTTAAATAAACCAAAGAGAGCAAATGTTCAATCATGCTAAGTCTACGCTGTTAGCAAAAGCATGAATTCAGGTTTCACACAAACCAGCAATGTACATGCATTCCACCACTCCATTTTTGACAGGTTTAGCACATGGCCTACTAGTTTTGGTTTGTAAATGACCAAGCCGATATTAAATATTGGCAGAAAAGTATATATTTTGCAGCAGTATATTGGTTAGCACATATTTTGTTCATTCACGTAGTAGAGTACTGGCTTTATGTGTGGCTTTACCCTTTGTTGACAATGGAGAGGGAACCAGATCATTTCATAGAGAACAGAAATGCATGTACACAGATGTATACTTTCAGTAAGCATGCACATAGAAACACTGAGCCATACACAGAATGTCCATCATCCCTCCGCCCATGTCCGTTCTCATAAGGGTGATGAGGTTAAAAAAAAAAACTACCCCTCACAAGCAGAAGAAAACAGCTTACAGCCAGCTACGAGTCCATGGATCATCACAAAGTACCACCACCTCTGGATCGGAAGGAGTGGTAAACGTGTTAGCCAAAACACCCAGCATCTCGATATAGGTTTTGTTTCATGTGAGTAAAACAAGAGAAACGTATCCCTCAGAGTCCTATGCAGTGTGGCACGTGGACGGGGCCTGTATAGCCTTGTTGTACAGCACAGTAAGTGGACAGAACTGCAGCCCGGGAGTACAAAGCAGCTGCCATCTTGCATCTAAGACACTGTAGCAGCCATGTTGGATCAAAGGCAGGCACATCCCATGGAGAGCGATGAGGAAATTGAGATTGCATGGTTATATCCAGCAGAGGCCTTAAGCCCTTATGACGGCACGGTCCGCAGACGGGACGGAACATCAGGACATGGCGACCACAGAAAAAAAAAAAAGTTTTGGTTCCTCTACTTCAACAGCTAAGAACCATGGGAGTTCAGGTCACAAGGCCGCTCTTGTGGCTTGTCTTGGTGTCGAGCCAGTTAAAAGGAATAACAATAACATTAATAACATTTAATGGACGAAAAAGTAAAGACGAGCATGGTTCCAGCACTCGAAGACACCCACTTTGTAAACTCTGGGCCAACTTTGGAGGGTGTTCGAAAAATCCCATCGCCAACTTGTTAGATTGTCCCAAGCCTCTTGGTCAACAGAGCGTGAAGGGTTGGGGGAAAAAAAAACAGATGAATAAGAAAGGTGACGAAGGAGAACCGACAGAATGGCTGGACAGCATAGGGGGCCTGAGTCACTGCCTGTAATAGGCACCTGGAAAAGATGGGAGAGACAGAGCGGGTATCAGGATCATGTCAGATTGAGATTGTGTCGAGTCAGTCTGCAGCCCTGGAAACCCATTCAGCAAAACCACAATCACCACTTCCCTTCTAGTATATTTGCCAAATATTCAGCCCAGTAACTAAAACTATCAAGCGAACAGAATGATATCGAGCCACCAAAAACTGTGCAGCTCTAGTACGTGGACATGCCTTTGTATGCAGCCTCAGGTCTGGAGGGAGCGCGGGGGGAGAAGGGGTTGTCCGAGTAGACGTAGCCAGAGCTGGAGTTCACATTCTCGTAGTCATGTGCACTGGGCTGGGGAGGCCTGAGAACAGAGGGAGGCATGAAATGAATGAAAGAGTTTCTACTTTCTGGCTTATTACCAGGCAATCCTTTGTAATTCTATTTTCTCACAGGGGAAACCGATGAGTCTTGTACCTGGCAGGCTTGTTGTGGTTCCTCTGCCTCTGGTGTTCATACTCCTCTCGTGATCTGGGTCGGACCGCCTCCTCCGAGTTTGGCTGGAACCCACAGTGGAAAACTTTTTTTTTTAACAGTGGTCTACTCACTCTATTGTGGCAGCCAGAAATCGTAGTTCTTGTACCGTAGTGGAAATATGATTGATATCACAGATACACATTTACGGAAAATAACAGAGAAATTCACACAGAAAATAATTTGCTCCAAAATGAAAAAAAATGAGTGTGGTTTAAGAAAAATCACCCTGTAGTCTCCCACTGGCCTCCTCCTTTCCATCGCCATCTTCTCCATAGCCAGCCTCTCCTTCTCCTTCTCTCGTTCCCTCTCTTTCTCCCTTTCTCTGTTCTTCTTGTAGTCCTTCTTCTCTTGTTCCATCAGCAGCCGCGCGATTTCCTACCGGAGCAAAATATATTGGAATAGTGTCCACAACCGCAGAAAAACCTCCTCCTCCTCCTTCCTGATATGGTGCGGCACGAGTGGGCGAAAACGTCAACTGCATTTCTTGTCATTTGATATGTGTATACTCTACAATGTGTATTTTAACTGCTGTAGGACAACTAAGCGTCTCCTCAGGGATCAAGACAGCATTCTGAAAACATCTCATTCACAGCAATACATCCATTTATAAATAACATTTAATAACTCTCATGTCTTGTACAGTATGACTATAAAACTAGAAACGAGCTGGTGGGATATAACTCGCTGTGCACAGGAAATGAAAGGATAAATAGTTGGGGACAGAAAAGAAATGAGAGAAAGTTTCCAGACTTGGCGCTACATCCGCCCACTCACCTCATCCTGCGCCATTTGGGCTGCACGCTTGTCAATCTTACTCGCCTGAAACCAAGAAACAATCAAAAAGTCACATTTTCCACAGTCACATTTTTCCCAGAACACACTGTTCCCGCTTTCGTTATATAACATGGGAAGTGACTTTCTCAGATGGAGCCTTTTAATGGACATCTACGGCTTCAAAGGCATTGAGAGCTTAGAAGTTATATTGCGACATCCCATCATGCTATTGTACCATTGTTTCTTTCATATCATCTCGATTGAGAGCGTAGTTGTGATGTTTATTTATACAAGTAGGCGAAGAATGTGAACTAAACTTAGCACCAGTATTGACAAATTCACAGTATTTCATGGGACAATCCTTTGTGCCATAATCCAGGGTGAGCATTCATAGTGAAGCCCAATTCAGACATCAAAACAATGATGTAGTAGCCCACAAACTGACACCACCATCTAAACCGGAGATGTACTTATACCTTTTTTTGAAAAACAAGTACTTTTAAAATTGTATTGTTTGTATTATGCCAACCACTTCATTCTACAGAAAGCTCAATACTGGTGTCATCTGCTAATTTGGAGATAAATAACATTTCATTATCAAAGAGCCGTGTGCTGGTACTCACACTTGGTCTTTGTAGCCTTAAAAGTACAAGTACTTCAGTTGGTCTCAGGTTATTACCAGATACAGGTATTCATGCGTGCACAGTAGGCATCTTGGGATCTCTTAGCATTAGTTGGCAGCTTGAAAGGGGAAGAGTTGTCAGTGGTATAAGACCTACGCCCCATAAAATGGTTTCTGTTATCCACATCGAAAGTGCTTTTGTCATCTTGATGTTTTGGTGGTTTGTTTCTATGATGCTTTTATTTCACCTGCACAAAATCATATATTTTATATCTACAAACACATAAACTCGAATTGTGCATCTTTTTTCCCCTCACCTTGATCTCCTCCTCCTGCAGCTTCCTGGCCACCTCCATGTCCTTGAACTCCTGCGCGCGGAGGTCCAGTTTCGTCAGCCCCTGGGTGGCCTCGCTCAGCCCATACTCACTTCCGGTTGATCCGCCCCCTCGTTGTACGAGGCGACCTGCGGACGGCATCACACTATTTAAGACGGATGCAATGAGACTCCGATCATCAGCAAAAGGCAAAAGGGCTGCAGTGCATCTCCACTGGTTTTCGACATTGCTATTTGATAGCTTGTGACAGATTTGGGACCAGATACTTCAATAGAAATACAACCAGCCTACCAACCCTGAAGCCCTCGCCATGTTCAAAGAGTGACTGATGGTGTGGTTAGATTAATCACATAACATGAAGCTTTTCTACTGGAAAAATCACGACGCACATTTTCAATTTCAACACACTGTACTTGCTTGCTTACTCCTTGCTCGATGCGTCTAGCCCGGCAGTGTCAGAATAAGCAAACCACCCCACACCGCAATAGCAGCGAATTCAATCACAGTGTTTGAACCATCCACATCTCAATCACCAGTCATCAGCAATTACAGAGAAATCGTCATCAGTATCCACATCGTCACATTTTGAGATCAGGAGGAAAAAGCAGAGAAGAAGAGGAAGAAAATGAGTCATCATTAGTGATTGTGATGTTAGGTGGATCAACCAATCACCAGAAGCCCCAGCCACAAAGCAAACCCATGTACACCCCGGCACACCACACATACACCCGCGGGGGCCCGGAGGTGGGCTCAGAGCGGTACCTGTCTCTCTG
>CABFOQ010001744.1:0-10423 GCA_900660455.1 Gephyroberyx darwinii | reverse complement strand
GTCCTGTGGTGCTGGTCATCCAAATGTGTTTGTATTACTTGGTAGAAAATATAGGTTTAAAAATAATTCACATCCATTCAAATCCAAAGCAATACATCATTCTACCACCTTGAGCCTATCCCATCATGCACCGGGCATAAGGCAGGAAGACACACTGGACAGGTCACCAGTCCATCACAGGCTTAACATGAATAGACAGACAATGGTTACAATACATTTCCTTCAAAACACCAAAGGAGCTTCTGTCCATCAATGTGTGTGTGTGTGGTGGAGGCGAGGTTACCTGTGTGTCTTTCTGTGTGTCTTTTGTGCAGGTGTTGGAGATCAGAGTGGGTCTGGATCACCTAGGGATATTAGAGAAAGCTGAGTGAAAGTTTATGGGGTTGAGGTCTTCAGAGGGCACGGAGGGAAAAAGGGGTCATGACACTTAATCGTCCTGCCTCGACAGATCACGGCGCTGACAGAGAGGTCAGAGGGGACACAAATGGACCAGGGAGGACATGGGCGGGGCAGAGGAACACAAAAGAGCTTCTCAGTGCTGTGGCCGGGCATGTCATCCAATAGGTCTCCCTGTAACCCTTTCCTTTGGTTTACCTCTCTGAACACAACTGGAATATGACACCAGGCCATTGATGACACAACCTGACAATACAATAGTGATGTGAGCAATACGTTTATAGAAGAAGAAAGGTGAAATCACAATCAAAGGAGGCATTTCTCCGTAGGCTTGTGGTATGAGAATAAGACACCCAGGGATCGGCATCAAGCATCATCCCAAAAAGACTTGAATTTGAAGTTGTTGCTGAAAAGTCCACAACTTCAGCGGGATCAGAGACCGGAGAGCAGCGTGTACCCCCTTTAACTGAAGGAAACTCATCCTCGGACGAAGATGCAGATCACACTTCAGGTCGGTTCATTGACTCTAAGATAAACATGAACATCGCGACTCAAAGTCTCTGCAGTCCCCTTGTCAAACAACACTGGTCTTCTGGACCAATCACAAAGCAGTTGAACATGGAGCCATGATACAGCAGGAAGCCATTGGCATAAACAAGAGCTATAAACAACGTAAACAGAGCCAACATACCACTGACACTCTGCTGATTACAGGGGAAAGAGATTTGCCGAAGAGGTGTTCAAAAAACAGAATACACACAAACACTCAGTGTTGTGGATACTTGGTTCTGCTAATCTCTCTCTCTGCAGGGCGAACGTCAACAAATCAAGGTGCATGGCCTTTTTCTTTTCCACTTGTGGTCTTAGGAGATAGAAAACATATTTGTCTATTTTTGCTCCTCCAATTTCCACATGGTAGTAATTTAGACGGTGTGATGTCTGCCTGTGGCCTGATAGAGTCAGCATTCACAGCATGTGCATCCCCACCATGTTGTCATATGGCAGTCGATGAAGAGGTGGACCTACTACGGCACTCTCACCCGTCACTTTAGTATGATGTGTTAATTGTAATACTTCTGTGTGTCTGCCTGTAACATGACAATTTCCTTATATTATGAAGATGTTCCTCTGAACTGTGAATATTATCAGCCTGTAGAAAAACATAAGACATGTATTGAATTGGTACAACAATGTTCTTTACAGAGTTTTCAGGCAAATATGTCCTAGGGTGGAGGTTATGAAATATTAAAGGACTATAACTATGTGACAGGAGGATTGGTAGAGAAAAACAACACTGTGGATTACTAAAAGTCTGCTTTCTTACATTAATAATAATTCTAGTGGCCTACTAGCACTTAACGCACTGTATGCTACTGTGTTAGAGATATCTAGTAGAGACACAAGAGACGATTTTGGTGCTACTCCTATAACATGGAAACAGTAAGTTGACCAACGAGCCAATTTCCCCAAAACTCAGTGTAGCATTGTGCAAAACTTGGAGCAACTTGAAATAACAAAATTAAATTAGTAATTATCTAATCTAATCACCATCCACAGCTCCTGGTGTATTTCTTTCAACATACTTTTTACTATTATTTGCTAAACAGTAGACTAATCTTTTGGTTTCTGACCTGCTGAGTGTCAGTCAGTCATCCCTCTGTAGTCTCTGCTTGTTGGTACATTGTGGTTTCTGAATTGTTGAGAGAGTCATTTCAAGCCAGAACAGGCAGCCATCCCAATATTCTATTGTTGTTGAGGTTAAGAGTGAATGAGAAAATTGCTGATGAGATTTTGTGGGTTAGTGTCAGCTGGGGAGCTATAGTGGGGGAAATAGATACTGACTACCCAGGGCCCCAATCTAAGGGAGGGCCTCTTAAGTGCCTGGACTAAAATGCCTTTTGTTGTTCTCAAGTGTATATTTAGAAATATTTTATGCTAACTCTATAAAACTGATATGATACAGCAACCATTATGTTGTGTTATGTTATCTGAGACAAACTGGAATAAGCAGGAATACAAAGTAGTATAGTTTTGTGTGTGCAGACTAAAGACAGATTTTGAACAGAGGCTTACAGGTTTGGTTATGACAGCCAATTAGCACCCAAAACCAATAATTGATCAATAAATTAAAGTGTGGAGGTGTGTTTGACTTGTGGATAAGTAGACTTTTGATGTTATGTAGATGTTTGTCATAGATGGGTGGTGTGGCGATGAGGGGAAAGTGGAGGGGGGCCCAGAATCACATTCTGTTCCTAGGGCCCATAATTCCTAGCTGCACCCCTGAGTGTAGGTGCAGTGTAATGTAAATTCTGCAAGAATTTATTCTGAGACCCATGACACCTCGTTCTGGAGGTTCTCTTCCAATCAACACCTTCTAACATCTAATCAAGATTTCCACAACAGCACTCACCCTAGACTAGGGCTAAAAATGATAAATAGATCACATCCTCTGAATTGGTAACTATCATGTTTTCTCATAGGATACATGAAAAAAATTAAGTGGTTTGTCAAAGTGGGGCCCTGGGACCTCCAGGGGTCTTTGAAGAGGTTCTAGGGGGACCACAGCATGCAAGAAATATTTTAATTTCATTATTTTTTACTCAATAGAGGTTACCACAATGAGTCAATATATAAAAATGACTCTTATTATAGGTTTCACTGCCTCCCCTCCTCAAATACAATAGAGACAGATATGCAATTCTTTATTAAATCATATATAACAACAGAAACTGTCAGATGGGGGTTCCTCAGGACAAATGTGTCTTTATTTGGGGTTTCTTGACATGAAGAAATTAGGGAGCTGGTCTACACAGTAACCTTATGCAACGGGCAGCAGCTACTATGCCTCAACTTTGAAATATGACTATATATATAAAAAGCCATAAGCCTGAATTTAATCGGTACAGTGGATGTTTATTATCTTCTGTGTGAAATGACCATGGGGGAAGAGTGCAGCTGAGCGAGCCACAGAGCGAGTCCTCTGACAGAAAAGGTAGCTTCTGGTTACAAACTTTGGACCAATCAGGGCGCCGCATTACTTTGCTGCAGCAGGAGTAACAGAAGTTCAACCTGGACTGCTTTACGGAGAAAACAATCTGCTCAAAATTCAAACTGACAGTATTTATTCACTGACATATTCTAGAGCCAAGAGTATTTCTGAGTAATGACAATGCTGGGTATGTATGTACCAGACAGGTTTTCTCTGAAATCGTCCAAGGTCCAGGATGGAATCGGTCTTTACACGGCGAGGCGAGTGAAAAAGGTTTGTTGTCTTTCGAGCGGGCAGCTAATGTAACCAAGTCAAAGATTTACACGCGGAGAGACTTTGTGACTTTTCTGAGTTGGCGGCGATGTAAATAACAAGTTTTCTGTTCGCGTTATGCCTTGTCGTCGCTGTCAAAATGTCAACGGCAACCCCAGGCTCCTCTGACGTGAAGTGCCACGTAGATACTGTAACTCAAGTTGTTTCTCTCGTTCACTGCATAACAATGCGTTCACAGCACAGACCCGCTGCACTGTTTCCTCGTAGACCACCGCAGTATCCACACATTAACTACCTTTACGGTAACATTGCATTGAACGTAAACATCTGAAATTTTTCCATCCTTTTACAAAGTTACAACTCATTTTATTTTGCGTTTTAACCAATTGATACGTAAAGAGCACATAGGAAATGCTCTGAAATGCTCCAAAAGATAAATTTGCTCAATACTCAGGAGGGATGCATGCATAGGTTATTGCCATGTAACTTGTGGTGATAAAATAGGTTGAAGATGAACATGAATACTTCATTCATGAAAAGCACATTTTGACCACGCCCCCTGGATTTTTTTGCACTCTTGGAAGGTCTGAAGGAAAATGTCCATTACTGAGGGATGTAGGACTGTTCACACTCCATATTAAACAGCAGGCTAGCCATCCAACTTTAATCCTCAGTGCAAAAATCATATTATGTTCATTCCACTGGGGTGTATCATGATTTTATTGTAATTCTCTGGTGAATTCATTTAGGCTGTTAGTTTATTTTACAGTGGGATCGTTGTCGGCAAGTGATGTGTTTTCTTTTCCAAGGGAGAAAAGTTTGGCCCTTTCGCAGGTGAGAAAAAGCTGCCCAGTGAGCTGGATGAAAGCTCGGACACCAGACTGATGTGGGAGGTGATTGCACACACAGACTACCTCAGACTTAGACTACCTCACCTGGCCTGATTTCTCCAATAGCTTGAACTTACTGTATGTCCAATTATATTTTGAGCTCATCTGTGATTAGTGGAACATTTAATTACATTGTACATGAATCAATCATATTGGCTGATTTGAATTGACTCTTATCTCTTGTTGTGGGAATTCCACCGATGATAAACCACTGAAATTAATGTTGCTGCCATGTTGTGAGACGTAGAACTGACCACATGATTTGGTATTGCTGCGTAACACCAAAGCACTTTGATGTAAATAGAAGAATTGAATCAAAACAACAGACTCTACTTTTGAGTTCTGATATAAACTCATTCAATTCTTTTTTTTCCAGGTCCGTGGTAGTAAGGGAGATGTGCTCTATATTCTGGATGCTAGTAACCCACGTTATGCCAACTGGTTGCGCTTTGTCCATCAAGCGCCTTCGCAAGAGCAGAAAAACTTGGCGGCCATTCAGGTACATTTCCTCTCAGTGGAGACAGTGAATCCTTCAAAGTTACCTTTTAAAAGTGTCTTTTTGCATATGGCTCGAAAGAGACTTCTAGCCAAAGAGAGATCCATTTTGTATTGTAAATAGGTATAATCAGAGGCTAAATCTGTCTGAATTCCTCCAAAATAAAAGCCTCAAGAGGGGACGGACCAAAGCAAGATTTAATTACACATTTTGGGTGTTTTCACAACAAAGGAAATCTCTCTTTTTAAGCCAGGAAACCCTTAAAAGCATGAGCTAATAAGCCACATTTTCACTAGTGTAAATTAGGCCAAAGACGTGACATGGTTTGTTCTGTAAGACTGATCGCCATGGACGTCTAGTTTTTGTGAAGATTTACAGATGACATGAATGTTGAGTACATTTTAGGCAAACTCATTTTGAAAATGTTCCTTCATATTGTATGGGAATATAAGTATGTTCGGTCTAGGATAATTTATTATTGTTTATTATTTAACATTTACTTTCTTACACCAGTTTTGATTTTTGATTACTGTTGTTTATAATAAGTTGATTAGCTATGAGAGAAGGAGAAAGAGTAACCAACCCTTGATTCTGAACAAGGAACCAAAAATCCAAAATACAGCCTTAAAAACACATAAACACACTCTCGTGAACATGACCCAAGCACACTGGCTCTGGGAAATTTCACTTTTTGCACTTTTGTGTAAGAAAGATTATTCTCTCGTGGAAAAAGAAAAACATAGAATGGGAAGAGAAAGAGGAGGAACATTTCAGATCTATGCTCCTGCCATTAATATCCAACTGCCCAAAGTGATTGGTTGTTTAAAGGTCATTCATGTGTGTTGAAGCTCTGCGTTCCATCAACAGTGACATTTATTGTGTGGCTTTCCTCTTGTTAATTATTATTTATGTATATTTAGAATCCCATAGCCGAAGCAAAATGACACTTTGATTTTATTAGTGTGACCTTTAAGGACAGGAAAGTTAATGACAACATCTTTAAGGGTCTGAGCTCTTGACCTGTGGCCTTAATCAGGCCTCAGCAGACTGCTGTCTGGGTGTAATGAGTTCAACCTTTAGCCAACCCTCAATCATTACTCAGTATACATTAGCACAAATGGGCATAACTATGTTTGAGCAACCAGCTAATATACTTTGCAATCACGTTCATCTCACTGTCAAATTGGTCAGGTATGGTTCAGCCAGTGCAGCTCCGCTCCCTTGCATTGTTATGATTGTGTAATTATCATTTGTTATCGTGTCTTTGTCGTCTCTTAGGATGGAGAGAATATCTTCTACCTGGCTGTAGATGACATTGAGACAGACACAGAGCTCCTGATAGGCTACCTGGACAGTGATATGGAGGAAGAGGAAGAGGAAGAAGAGGAGGAAGTCATAAAAGATGAAGAAGAGAACAGCAAAGAGGCCAAGCATCTTGTTGAAATGGGTACAACTGAGTTAAACTGCATTATTTGCGCATTATTTTGTGGTATAAGCATCATTACAAATACTTAATTTTGTATCAAATACACTTTAAAGATTACTTGTCTCTTGTCTTGTGCTCAATGACTTAAGCCGCATGTACAATGTTTATATCTCTACAGAACTAGTGATAAAGAAGGAGGCCCACCACTGCTTGTTGTGTGAGAGTAGTTTTCCCAGTGAGGAGATCCTAGCCGCCCACCTCCAGAGCCTCCATCAGAGGCCCAGTACAGAGGAGAAGGAGTTCAAATGCAGGAACTGTGGCAAGAAGTTCCCTATCAAACAGGCTCTGCAGCGCCAGTGTGTTTCCTCTTCCACCACTTACCTGTACTACTGTAGTTTTATTATATGCAGCTTTTCTCTAATAAGCGTTTTATCTGACGGTGTCTACCTTTTGAATCCTCCCGCAGTGTGTTGCATTGTTCTGAGTCATTGGGTCCAGCAGAAGACTCCAAAGCTCACCAGTGCTCACTTTGCCACAACACATTCAGCTCAGAATCCAGGTAATATAAGTCACTGTGCACATGCTTTTCCAAAGGGACTTATAAGACTGTTAGTGCATGTAATGTGTATACAGTATGGGTGGTAGTATGGGTATGTTCATGTATGGATGGCTGAGATCAAAACATCTGTCTACAACATCCTGTGTGTGCAGTTATGAACAGCATAAGGAAGCCTGTAAAGGAGATGCCAGATTCATCTGTAAAGCAGAGAGCTGTGGCAAAAGGTTCAAGAGCAAGGATGCTCTGAAGAAGCATAAAGGCAATGTTCACACAGGTTGGTATCTCTCTCTCTCTCTCTCTCTTGCACACAAAAACTTAAAAATTGTACTTTTTTCCCAATGTTAATTGTCCATTAGTTCTCTTAACACTCAAGGAATCACAGTAACAGTGCTGGACCTCGACCAGTTAGAGACACATCTCACATCTAATGCAGTATAATAGCTGACCTGTGTGTTCTGGGGCAGCACAGTCTTTCAGATAATGGAAGTCCATAGCTATTAAAGATGGGACGTAGGATGGGGATCTGTACAGCCTTACATGTGTATCATGACAAAGTATCCACCAAGATTAGGACATTCATCTCACTGTGTCCAAAGACTGATGAAGTTGAGATCTGTGCCTTGAAGTTTTACCAGTGTGGTCAGGACAAGAATTATGTGTGTGGGCGAGGCGGAAGTGGTGCAGGATCAGACTCGACAGATGTGGGTCATGTGATTCAGATGGGAATGAGGGGAGGGTGCCAGAGATCGTTAGATGCTGGGATGGTGGGATCACATTCTGGCCCCACAATGCAGGGAGATTTCATTGTCCAGTAAAACTTAACAGCAGCCAAATGCTGTAGCACTGTCTCTTAGTGTCAGCCTATTAAGGTTCTGGTATTTTTATGTTGCTGTGTAATGCTTGTCATGAAATTGTAATGACAGAATGTCATGGTATCGATGTTTCAAATGGTAACCCATTACAAACAGTGCATCTCCTTTATGTCCAATACATTGTATTGTCCCGTAGATCATTTTCATCCATCCAATCTTGTCTTTCAGGAAGTGCCCGGCGGAAACTCACATGCACCATATGCAACAGAAAATGCTCCTCCTCACTGAATCTACAAGAACATCGCAAGGTGAGATCTACTGTGCACATCTACAGCTCAAATTCTCTTAAAGCTTTACTTTGTCATGGATCTGAGAAGATTTAATAGGTTTCAATAATTTTGCAGTTCTTTCTTGTTGTTGGGTGGTCAGAGGTGAACTACAGCCTCTTTTTTGCTGTTCTTCCACTGCAGTGTATTCCATCATACTCCATTCAATTCCTTTAAACTAGTCTAACCTCATACTCTTCGTGCCCCGCTCTGCTTCCTGAGTTTCTGGATTATTCCCTCTCAACAGGAGGGTGTCTTTATGATAAAGTTGTTAGTTGAGTAGAGGATTGGGTTTTATTTCACAAGCTCATCCCTTCAGGTCTTGTGAAATTTAAGAGCCACTGTAGGCAGACAATAAGGATTTAACGCTGGCGTCAGGATTCTTCCTCTTATTGATAGATCACAGATTTGAAGAATAACAAGGCTGTTAAAACACCACCACACTACCGTAGCCACACTGTAGCAAAGTTATTCTCATCATAAGTTAACTTAGTGAGATATCCTTCGCTGCCTTAGGTCAGCACGACACTTTTGATCAAGTTGGGCATTGGATTATTATGCAATCAGTCTCACCTCATTTGTCCCATTAGTTGTTATTTATGACCCTGACCCCAGCTGGTGTTTGGATTTTCATTTTCTGTTGTCAACATCTATCGGCTACATTAATCAGCGGGCATTAATCCTTCCCAGTCATCTAATTCATCATCAAGTCACTTAAAAACTGTTCAACTCAAATCACCTGGAAGTTGTGCCATAGTTCTGCAGTGGTTCAACGTACTTATCTGTCTATGAGTCAGCTTTCGCTCGTCTCAAACCTTAACAAAATGAATATGCAGTCTCAACTGTAGTGAAGTATGAGCCACAATATAATTCAATACATTTGGGTCAGCATCACATTTAATTTTGATGAATGGCTTTTATTTTTTTTTCAAGTAAATTGAAAATGTTCAGAACAATTGAGGCATACTTGAACACAAAGTGTTATTGTAAATATGGAACATTTCTGTCAGAACGTATCTAGCGTATTTCTCTAGTTTCACACAAAGACAATGTGAGTTAAGCATTATTCTTACAGGAGAGCAATCAACTTTCCATAATGACAAGTTTGCTCCAAAGCAGCTTAAAGCCGCCATTATCATCATTTAGCTGAACAGGCTTTTACAGTAGCAGGAGTGACAAGAAGAGCTGCTGAGCATTAGCGTATGCTATTGTAGCTGTGGGCCAGGGAGCTATCAAATATGCAATTATTGGAACTATGCTCTGAAGCAGAAAGAGGGTTCAAACTTTTCATCACTTTAATTGCTTTTCTGTCTGTAGACATATCAGTCTAATAAAAGAGAACAAGATCCTATGTCTGTTGACCATCACAGACTTTGTGATCCTTCAAAATCGTAATTTTAAACATTTTTGCACTTTACTGTGAGTTTGTAAGATTGTCAGTGAAATTAAACATTTAAACACTAAACATGTATTTGTTGCCATACAGGTACATGAAATATTTGACTGCCACGCATGTGACAAGAAGTTCATTTCTACCAATCAGCTAAAACGCCATATGATCACACATTCAGGTAAGAAAGCGTTCCCTTAAAACTACTTCTGTCCTTTATGCGTCATCTCTATCAACCTGAACGCATCTCTCTTGGTCTGCCACCGGTTAGAGAAGCGACCGTACACTTGTGAGATTTGCAGTCGTTCGTTCAAGCGCCTGGACCAGGTGACGGCTCATAAGATCATCCACAGTGAGGACAAGCCATACAAATGTAAGCTGTGTGGGAAAGAGTTTGCCCACCGCAACGTCTACAAGAATCATAAGAAGGTGAGCGGAGGAAGGGAAAGAGTTACTGCTCTATACTAAGCCACTATAACATGACTGGGTTATTCTTTCATAATTTACTTTGTTAATACCTTTACATGTGGCTGATTAGTGGTTACGCACACAGCAATATCCCAATTTACAGTTATTATTACTCTGTGATTACAATTTCATTGATAAATGAAATGTGAATGATAGTATTCATTTAGGCAGAGTCACTTCAAAGCTAACATTATTAGTGATAAGCTGTAATCAATCAGTTTCTCGTTGGTGGCTGTTTTCTGTGGGGTCTCTGGCTTGCGTCCGCCCCTGAGGTTCCCCATGTTTACTTATGGGATTGGGGAGTCACTCAGACAGACAGGTGGGGGGCAGAGAGGGTGGGCAGATAAACAGAAGCACTTTGAACTTAAGCCCCTCAAGCTACTTGTCTTCATCGAGTC
>CABFOQ010001742.1:12882-26049 GCA_900660455.1 Gephyroberyx darwinii | reverse complement strand
CCCCAAACAATTCCCTGTGGGTATCTTGATGTCCTATCTATTAGGAAGTGAAAGTGAGAAACAGAGCAAATAAAAGCTCTCTGTCACCTAAGAAGTCCTGTCCATGCGCTTTGTTTCTCTTCTGCTCTTGAATTGGATTCGGTGAGTCAACCGCATCACTGATGGAGAGATTGCTGGCCTCGAGAGGACAGAGGCCCACTCTGTTTGCTGTGTGACGTGCACACTGCCATGTCAGGGCTGCGTTGTGCCAGTGTTGTGGCTGTTATGTACTGCTGCTCTCTGAATCCCAAGATTACATCTGTTCAGCTGGGATTGTTTTCATGCTGCTCTCATGGAAGGATTGTCAAAGTGTATCACAGATTAAGCTCAACCTATTTTACAACATTAGGTCCAGCAACCAGCTAAGATGTGGGTCAAATCTTTACTGTCTACGTTCTTGGGGAGAGGGAAGGACAGTGTCCTGTCAAATGTAATATGTAATATGTCAAATGTCTCTAAAAGAAAGATCTGCAAAGAGGGTTTGTGGTAAAAAAAAAAAAATGAGATAAACTCTCAGTGTCTGCAGATTTCCCACATAAGACCGAATGGTAAAGGCCTGGGCTTAGCTGAATGGATGCCGGAGAGCTGGGGGATGCAAAAGCATTACAAGCTTCTTATAATCCAAGATCTCTGCCAGAGAGAGCATGCTCATGTGACTGACCACACCTCCCTGCTTAACCCACCAGCTGTCAGCTTCATTGCCCCTCCTGGCCCACATACTGCTGGGCTACTCCAGCACAGCAATTAAATAATTTAGCAGCAATTTAGAAATTCCAGGTAGCTGGTTAGATGTCGGATCAATGGTATGGATTCCAGAAGTCAAGGCCGAGTCTGACCTGTGGCTGTCAAACCAACGACCCTTTAGAAATAGAAACAACATCCAGCATGTTTCCCTGTGCTGCTGAAAGATTCTCTGATTTCTCTCTCTCTCACACACACACACAAACACACAAACACACAGCCAGCATCAGCCCTATTCCAAGACTGGGGTTAGGGAGATGCGCGGCTAGAGAGCCCAAGTAGGAGAAAGATATATAGAGTGGGGTCAACGACATGGGGAAGGATGAAAGTGCTGCTGTGAAAAATAATATCAATGGTTATAACACTAATGGACAACAACATAGAGGCATTATAGAGATAGAAAACTACATTTCTTTTTTTCCACCTCCTGCTGAGATTCAGAGGCTTTAATTCTCCCGGTGATGTTGGGATCCAAACAGCTACAGTGAATAAACAAGATTACCCATTTGGACATGCCAGTAAATCTTATCATATTGGAGCAGAGAGAGAGGTTGGGAAACAGGACCAAAGCAATAAGGTTGACAGAGGCCAAGACAGAGGCAGCCATGGCTGTTGAACACAATTCCTCCTCCAAACAAATCTTCCTATTTCGTGCTTTTGACTTAGCTGCTTGTTCGTCGGTTCTGGAGAGAGAGAGATGCTATATATGTTTTAGCAGCAAAATGATACATTTTCATAGGCATGAACCATGTACTGTTTCAAAAACACATTCCCTGTGAGAGATCATGGATCACTAGAGTTGCAGGGAGGCTTCATTCATAGAACCAGTTGAAATTCATCCCAATTCCTCTAATTTTCCTCATAGTACCATAACATGAATCTTGAGAGAAGCAATACTGTATACGAGTGGTTGCTTTCATCAGTTTGAATCTGGATTTGTTGAACGCCTCTTGGTGTTAAGCGACCTTGTACCAGATTGGGAGTTTAACACCGAAGTGGACCAAGGCTGTGCAGCATGCTGTAGGGCTGGGCATGGTGGAGTTTGGGAGCTGAATGCACCAGGCTCTACCAAAGGCAGCGTCAGTGGGTGGAGCTGTGCCACAGTTGAGGAAGCAGGGTTAGTCAGGGAGTGATTCCTGATGAGAGAAAAAGCCATCATAGACGTCAGGCTTCATCATGATGAATTCTTGTGACTGAGATCATCAGAGGCAGCTTTTATGGGACCATAACCGGTAAATAAGATGATTACAAGAGCAAACATAATGTGGGCTGGGGGCTGGGCAAGGAACATCACTGTGCTAAGCATACTTGACAACAACAGCGATAAAGGATTTGGGGCTTATATATGAGAGTAGAAAGATGTGGGTGGTGTTACCACAATATATTTGACATGAACATGCAAAAAAAGATTACAAGAAAAAAAAAAATTGTCTGGAGCAACCCCACTTCATACTGGCATGACACAAAGAAGGGAAAAGAGATTTTTTTTTTCTGTTTCTGTCTCTGAACCGACGCTGATCTTCTCAAATCGCTGTGTATCTCATGTTAAATCCGTGTAATGTGGATTAAGACCTGTTGAAACATATATAGTTATATCACAGGATCGGATTGGGACAGACTTCCTTGCAAAATAAATCCTCACTTGTATGCCATGGAAAAATTACTCCAAATGAAGGTCAGGAATAGCAACTATTGCAGAACACATAGAGACACAGGCAATCTCGTTCATATGTGCAGACACACACACCCACCCACACACACCCATACACTCATATAACACAAACCATCCAGCATGGCATTTAATCCAGGTTCTGTGCAGCCTGTGTCACCTCGTGTCCATTAAGGCAAGCTTTTCTCCCAGCATGCCACCAAATCCTTTCCACTTTAGCTCATCACTGTATGAAGAGGCACAGCTGCTCCACCACGTCCCACTCCATCCCATTGTCAGATGGTCATTCCTTCTCTTTCTTTTTCTCTTTCTCTCTCTAGCTCTTTCACTCACGCACTCACTCACTCACTCACTCACTCACTCACTCATTCATTCACTCACTCATCTTCTCACTCACTCACTCTCAAATGTATTTTCAATCGCTAAATCAGGCCGTCCAGGTCAAGGCCCAGGGTGCTACTTGCTCCTAACTTGCATGGTGGCCCATACGCAACTTGTTGCCCATATGTTATTGTATACTGGTGTGAAAATATGTGGTTTGCCATAAAGAGAAAACTCTGAATGCTTTCTGAGGAGAAAGAAAAACAACATACTCTCTCACAGTAAACACAACAGCAAAGACATGTAAATATTTTTCAGAGGGAGAGAAATTAATAAATAACCAGCTAGCCCTTCCCTACCACGTGTGCTGAACACCTGCTAGATGCTGCGGATCTGCAATGTCCCAACCTGTGATGTTTTCATCCCACAAATAAATAGCAGCCAGGTGAAAATGGTGTTTTCTCTTGACTCCACCAGGAGACTGGGCTCATCCCACCAAAACCGCTAGCAGCTGTCGGCCGCCAGTGAGCAGAAGGCTGGAGAGCTGGTGAAGTAATGAATATACCAGATCAATGCGACTTAGGGTCTCTAAAAACCTGCTTGGAATAATATTTCTAAATATATCACAATTGTGCCAGTAATTCTTTGACCCATTTGCTGGCTGCCTCACTCCCTGTCTGATACCTTTTGATCCCACATTGGAATTGCGGGAGGAATAAACCAGGATGCCCTCTGTTAAGTTGGAGGATGAGTGAAAAGGGGATAGTGGGAGAGAGACACTGATAGAGATGGAGATAGAGATTGAGAGCGTTAATATGGTCCTCTATGCATTATTGTCACTACTGCTAGTGCTTTAACCGTTTAAAAATATTTGTAATTGTTTATTAGATTATATTTTTAAATTATATCATTTGAAAATTAACTTGTTTGAGAAATATCACTTGAGTATAAATGTGTATTCATGTGTATGTGTAGTTTTTGATAAATGATGAACATGTTCCCTCCTTAGTCTCTACCCATTATGTTCCCAGTGACTATTTTCCTCCTCCGTGTGCATCTCCACTGTATACATGTGTCCTTCATAATATAGCAGCACATTGCGTGTGCCCCTGATATGATCGTGTATATGTGTATGCATGTACACGTGTGTGTAGGACAGGAGTTGGAGGTGAATGAATAGAGCTGAATGGATCAGTGTTGATACAGCCACTGATCCATTCTTGGCAGGGAGAATGACCATGCTTATTGAATGGCTGCCTGAGTACTCTAATGAGGTAATATTGCACCACAAATGATGAAAAATTCATGTTACAAGTTGGTGTTGGTGCAGACGGCTCTCAGGAATTTCATTTGCTGTTTGATATTCTTACTTGCCAGCTCAGCAGGCACTATTGTATGATTGAAACAGAAAAAAACACACTTAGGGCTGAAAGCCCAAGCTATTACGGTGAATAGCCTGTAGACACAGCAACACAACTGGCCAAGAGTGTGTGTGTGTGTGTGTGTGTGTGTGTGTGTGTGTGTGTGTATCTAGAGTGATATAGTATGTGTGAAACACAGGGCAGTGCAGGTGAAGGCACGCATACTGAAAGCTTAGTGATCGTCCTGTCCGTCTCATTGGCAGTGGAGAGCTTGTTCGGCTCTGATAAGTGCATTTATGGAAAAGTCAGCTCAGCTTTATCTCGTCATTACAGGTTAGATCGCAGATAAAAGGATTGGGCTCCAAAAAATAAATACAGAATGAGTGGATGAGATAAGACAGCAGCTCCTGAGCTATACCAGCTTGTTCCAAACTCACACTACACCATGGCTGCTCGTCAGTATAGCCCCTATCAGTATCCCAGGGCTCCGTATGGGGCCTCACGGAGAATGAGAAGGACAGTTCAGATAACATTTTACTGGAGAAATCACTGATGCCAGATTGTACTGCTTACAGTTGTGCTGGGCTGATTTTTGAAGTCTCACACAAAAGCCTTTCCCTCAAGGCTGCAGTGGCATAATCATTTTAGGTAACCATTTGCTGGCATGTCGATTCAGACAGGATACTTTGAAAGCATTTAATCTCACTCTCTCTCTATATCTTTTTTTATTCTTACTGTTTTCACACACTCAATCTCTATTTTCGTTCCTCATTCTTCTGTGCATGTTTTCTTCTCCCTCTTTCAGCTACAAGCTACACTCCTTCCTCTCATGTCCCACTTAACCCCTATCCTCTCTGTCCTTACTCTCCCCTATGTGGTGAAATAAGGTTCCCGCAGTGGACCCTGAGGGCGATGGTGATGGAATGCATTTGGGAGGCCTGTAGCTTTCTCTCTCCAACCTGCATGCAGAATCATCCCAATGGGGAATCGCCGGCTCCTGTTTACACCACCGAGAAGGAATCACCACCGCTCCCCTAAAATCCTTGACAGATAGGTCTGCACAATTGCCCCCAGTTAAAATGTTTTGCTGTTGGATAAAGAAGAAAGCTAAAAAAAAAAACGGGGCTTAAAGTATACTGGCACACATCCAGTCACGGTGGAGGTCTGTTTTTCTTTTTATTCCTGTTTCATGTTTCTTGACTTAGAAATTTAATTTATGAGCATGACAGAAGAAGAGATGCCTTTATGGTGGCAGAAACACATACTGTACACATAAGGCCTCCTGGAATTAAGTTTTATACACACAGACACCCAAAAAATCAACAGCGAAAGGGACAAGAAAGGACACACAACAGAAAACCAAGCATGCACATATGCATGAAAACCTACCTCACAGACACACACTCACACACACACACACACACACACACACACACACACACACACACACACGATGCTGTCACCAATTGCTGCTTACTGTCTCTCAAGAGATTAAGCTCAGGGTAATTTATAGTATTTTTGGTGAGACCAAATATTTTACCCTGGTTTCCTTTTAAAAATCCAATTTATTGATTTCCACTGTGGAATTTGTTTGGCGAGTGACCCTGGCAGTTCAATATTCATAAACCATTAAAAATAAAACATGCACATTTTGTACATTTGACCTGTTGTTATGTACAGCAGAGTCTATAATCTGTTCAAGCCAGCACACTGTCCCACTCAGAGGTGAAGCGGGTGCCGTTGTGCAAGCAGAAAAACACCATTAGTTTCCCACATGTTCAGCGTTGATTAGAACTCGATGAAAGAGACACTGCAATCTCCTCATTTGGCAGATAGAGAGGCAGCCGAATATCTTCATAACATTATTCTGCTGTTGTTGTTGTTCCATAAATGTAGTTTTTCTCTTCAGATTCACAAAATTGCCTTCCATTATACTGTTTAGATAAGATAACCGAAGAGCAATAAAAAATGAAACTTAGGAAAGCCATAAAACCTTTAATTAAGATGTGGTAGTCTTCAGAGAGTTTTGAGAAGAGAGAATTGCATTTTTGAGCATCCCTTTATGGAGAATGAGGGAGATGAAGGAGAAGATAGTAGGAGGGAAAAAGAAGGTGAAATAGAAGAGGGAAATAGAAAGGTGAGGTTTATTCCCCTGAAAAAAGCAGGGAAGATCCAGCCCCTGAAGCATTAAAATGGAATTATACTCAGCTGCGCACTGCATCACTTTTGTAGGTGTGAGAGAGAAGGACCGATCTTGTTTTTTCTCTTGTGCTCAATTCTGTCTTATTTATTTCTTCAAGAAGCTTCTCACACGTCTGCCATTGCAGGAGTGGGGCTCACTGGCACAGTGTGAGTCCCCCTATCTTGAGAAATTATGCATTGGATGCGATGTTCCCTGCTGAATCCCAGCTGGGGCTGAGCGGTGGACTGGGATGCAGCCCATGTCTAATCAGCCGACACAAGTTTAAAAGTAGCCATGGGTAGTTTTACAGGGGCAGGGAGGAGGGACCACCACCAAGGGGCCTGCAGAGTTGCTCTGCTGAGGCAACGGCCCTCTCATGAAGCAGGCCAGGTAATGAAAGGGAGAGACACAGACAACTGATCTATGAGAGGGACTCACCATTCCTGATTAGTGTGTGTGTGTGTGTGTGTGTGTGTGTGTGTGTGTGTGTGCGCTCACTGCATCCTATTATGATACAGAAGTCAGTTGTCTAAATTAAAGATAAAAAGTAGTAAATACTACTGTAATACTGTCGACGCCTGCCACGAGTTTGTATGGAAAACCAGCGGTGACGGAGCGGCGCAGGCAAATGGAAAAGGGGCAAAAGTACGACAAGCGGCAGAATACCCCTCCCCACACACACACACACACACTGCTCTCCTCTTTCCTATCTCATGTCCCTTTATCCTCTTGTCATTTACTGATCCCTGATTTCCTTTGTAAGCCGACTTCGGTTGGATAAACCTGTAAAAGCCGTGACATTCATTGAGTTTTCTCATGGCCTTGAGATTCACTGATCTTAATTAGAACATGGCTAGAAAACAAGAGCTAACATGGATGAGTTTACCTTGAAGCAGGCAAAAACACAGGTACAGAAAAACAAGGCAAGATCAGATGACCCGAGTTGGCCTCGGATGTTTTCTGCTCAAATAATCTCATCTCTGCAAATCAGTATGTGGTGCTACCCAATAATGGTGTAATCTACTGTATGTCTTTCATTTACTTGTTGTGTTGTATTTGTGGGCTAATGCTGTTTGATTGATCGTGACTGTGATTGGCATGGTGATCGTGATAACGGATCCCAGTAAAACTATACAGCCTATTTCCCTTTCATTCTGCGCCACGGTCAAGCCGCTCACGTCTGAGCTCAGTTGCATCTACCATCTAGCAGACACCAAGCCATTCTCACTCTGTCTATACTGGAGACACAGCTTTTCGTTCAAAGTATACAGTTTACCTACAATACAAGCTGTTTCACTCTAGTGGACCTACTGACTGTTTTAGCAGCAGAAGCTCTGGCATATGGAGCTGTGCTAGGGAGAACTAACAGAAAGTTAATCTGCCCCTGATTCAAATGGCTTGGCCAAACTCCCCCTCTTTTAATAAACTAGGTCACAACTAAACAGAGCCAATCTGGGAGAAGAAAAAGACCCACCAACTAAAAATAAAAAGCCTGATTAAAAATAAATAAATAAACAACAATAAAGAATCTAAATTGGATCTCTTTGTTCTGACTTTGGATCAGTCACAACTAAATTCTTCCACTCTGGTGCGAAGGGGTGGAATCAGCTCGCAGGCCAAGAACACCATTGTCTTTGGAGTAGACGTTACGAGAAGAAAGCCACGAGTCAACCCACAGCCTTACGCATCAACACAGAGCTGGTGTAATCCACCCAAGACATAAGCTGTAGGGTGTAATTGAAGCAGTGCTGAGAGCAATGCAAAAAAAAGAAACACAGACACAATTGAATGAGTGTGAAAACAGCAGCAGATGGTGCTTTTCTTGAGGTTTGTGAGGCGGTAGGAAGCTTGCGATGAGCTTCCCTGGGTCACCTGTCAAAGTTCTAGTGGACAAATTTTCTCTGTCATCTCTGATAGCACGATAGTTAGGCTTGTGTCGTTCTTTCAGACTGCTGACCACCTCTCCTCTCCACTTCTATCCTCTCCACTCCTCTCCCGGGTCTCCCCTGTACTTTATCGCAGCCACCCTGCAGGCATGCTGTCTCTCCTCCCGAGCTCAAAGATTCCTCAGGACCTTGGATGTGCCTCTCTTGGGAAAGGAGGCGAAAAGGGAGCCTAAGAGCAAGTGAAAAAAGTGGTGGAGAAAAGGAGAAAGAGGGCTAGATGGAGGAAAATGAGGTGTGTTTTCATGTTCACAGCCTGTCCTTTTGATGTACACACCAAAACAACCTGAGGCCCACAGCAGCCAATCCCAGTGGCTAACATGACAGTCGGCTTGGCAGCCACTCTGCACACTTGAGACTCGACTCCGCCTCTATTCCCGCCCTGTCCTCCCGTGCTCACTGCCATCCCCTTCCTGCTCCCTACCTTAATGGCGTCCCCCATTTCCACCTACCCCACCCTCCATCCCACATGCCAAAACTCAGTTGGCATCCCTGGATCCAACCTTCCGTTTGTGCCAACCAGTCTCCCTGCGACGCCAATGGTTTGGCATCATCCCCACACTGTGAAACTGGCACAACATAAGCAACGGAAACTGCTGCCCACTTACACTCAACTTTATAAAAAAAAATGATGGGGTGGGGGGAGAGATCTCCAATTCACTACAACTGACTGAGAGAAAAAAATGGAACAATGTAGGATGCAGCCCACATTCAGCAGCAGTCACACACACACACACACACACAAAACCTCAATGACTTTCATGAGGGAATTTATAAGAATAATAAGGCAAGTGGCAAATAACATCTGAATAAAAATAATTACGACAAAGAATAATAATTAAGATATGTGTAATCATTATGTGCCTACATGTCCAGCAGCGTTGTTGTGATCATCACTGTTATTGTTCTTTATTGTCTTTCATTGCCATTAAGAGGCAATGAAAATCAATGGGAGACTCTCCCTGCGGCCTGGCAGCCTACTGCAACACACTGAAGAGGATGGAGATGACTCTGTGTAGTGGGTCTCTCCCTCAACACACACACACACACACACACATACTGTACACACACACACTTCACCCTCCGTTGGCTGCTGCAAAGGGAGATTGCTATCGGGGCGAGGCAGGGTTTTAATTGATCTTGGTCACAGTTTAATGTGAGGCAAGGATTAGCTGTTATCGGTGTGGAGAGGGAAGGGCTTGGGGAGGGAGATCACAGTCACTGACGTTAAAACCCACCGCCCTTGATGACAGGAATTCTGTGGTGTGACCCACAAAGATGTGAGAGTGCTGCTGGGAAAGTGCTAGTGGAAAGCTGGGCAGCAGAGAGACAGGCGACATCAAGCTGAACTTAATCCCAATTTCCCTGTGACGTGTTGGGCCAGATATTGGCTATTTCTGGGCCTGTGTAAAGCTATAGTGATAGAGCTGGTGCTGGGGGTAGGCCTGTGCTATTTAAACCCACAACTTGCTCTGTTATTAAGCTTTATTGGACAGCACAACACATGAAAGTGAGGCATGTTTGATTATTGGCAGGTGACTCATCAGAGAGCCAAAGGGCATGGAGGAATGGCCCGGGAAGAGGTGTGGGGCTCCCCGTGCATCATACTCACACATAACTGGCATCCAGAGTCTGAGCATCTGCAGTCTTTGCGATTCCCTATGGTTCAATAAAAGAGGAGATAAATAAGAAACAGGGCAGACGGGGTCAACATTAATCACCAAATTACACAGGTTCAAAACATAGCGGTGTATATTATGTGTGGCCTGTGACCGCCACACATCAGTAGGGACGGATATAACTTTTCTCTTTTTTTTTGAGCCACAGATTTCAAAGAGCGCCTTTGCTGTAGCTTAAATGCCAGGGCAACATGAAAAAAGCAATAGGCTGTGCCAGTTGGTGAAGCTTCAAACTGAATGAGGGAGAAAGATATCACAGCAGAGTAGGGATGGCCGCATCGTCGTTTCGTTGAGTCCTTTTACGAAGAGAACATTGGGAAATCACTAATCAAACAAATAGAAACTGGGGAAACGGGGAAAGTAGAAAGAGAAGCCTGTCTGAAACAACACAGAGAGCAGGACAGCTACATCGTGGCTAGTGGTAAAGCTGCTTTAACTTTCTGTCCCAGGGCTTTGTACATGGCAGGGAGCTCTGCTTGGGTTTGCTCTAAACTAGTTCATTGATAGTGGAGGCTAGCAGCTTCGGGGGGTGTAGACAAGCAAAACAAATCATCCAAGCCATGAATCTGTTGCTTCTTCTGCTTTTCTTTTCTCCTTTTGGACTGTTTCCTCATTCAGCACTCTCCACTGACAGTAGACTATAGTTCAAGAGCCTCTTAACAGCCTCCCTCACCCCACCCCACCGCACCCCACTCCCCCAACTGCCTGCTTTTCTCTGAGTTCCCAAGACAACACTTAGCCCAAAGCATGGATGAAAAATCAGGGGCAGCAGAATGTTCCATCTCTCCACAGAGGATTCATTGAGAGTATCGCGTGGCATTAGATTAAATTGCCGATAGATAGTAACACCATCCTATGCAGGACAGACTGAAAAACAAGAGAGTATGAGCAATCAAGTCCTGTTCTTACAATGAATCCCTCGTTTCTGATGTATAGGGCACTAAATTATGATTGACACGCTATTGATCTTCAAATTGTATAAGCTAATTAAATTAGGAATGTTTTATGACCACCGGTATGAAGCATTAGGGCTTACACTCTAACACACACGCCTTTATGAGTGCACACCAAACGTCTCCATGCCCCCAACTCACTCAGGGCCATAAAAACATATTTATGAGAGCATCAGGCCATTGAGCCACAGCAATGTTTGCCATTTTCTCTGCGCTCTATGATTCCATCCAAGCATCAAGATTGATTCTGAGAGCTCCTACTGTGTCACCCTCTATAAGGAATATGTATAATTCAACAGCGTGTTTTTTCAGAAATGTACACTCATACTATTACCAGCCCTCAGCAACAAAATCATCCAAGAAAAAAAGAGGATTGTCTGCTTGCGGGCCCGAGTAGAGGGGGTGGGGGTGGGCGGTGGTGTTGGTGGATTGGTGCTTTTTATTTTCCTCAATGCCCAGAGTGCTGCAAACACAAGTCCCATGTTGTTCCTCATGCTGAGAGACTAACAGACTGTCACATGGTAGGACAGTGCCAACTGAACAATCACCAACACCGACCCTGCCTGGCAATTGTCAACCTGTCATTTCTAATGGCCATGGTGGGCCAGATGCTCACAGAATATGCAGGGCAGTCAAACACACACAGCAGTCCAGGCTTTGTACCTGAGCCCAGTGGGGAAGTCTGCCTGTTCCACTGCTGTGGTATTGTGTCTATGTGCTTATGGATGCAGACACCAGTGTGTACTGTATGCTTGGAGGTGAATAGAACACATTATTATAAGGGGAACAACCAACCATGTGTGTGTCTTTGTGTGTGTGTGTGTGTGTGTCTGTATTTCTGCGTGCATGAATGGATACATGTGTGCATGTGTATGGATTTTGTGTGTGTGTATGTGTGTGTGTGTGAGAGAGAGAGAGACTTTGTGGGCCCAGTATGTGTTGGTTTCTGTCAAGCCCCTTCCCAGCAACGGAGGTCTCACTGGGCTAGGCAGGACTACAGTCATTACATCCACGCTCTCGCACAAGCAGATGGCAAAACAGATGATCCTCGCTCATCTCACTCATGACCATCCATATTTATTTCATGGTTGCTGGCCCACAGACTCCCCATGCCTATTGCTTCTCCATGAGTGCCTTGGCAGAGGGAGGGCTGCCGACGCACACAAGTGTTTGGAAAACAAAATAGGCATGAAAAAGGAAGCAAGTGAGAAAGAAAACAAGAGAGAACGAACAGAAGAAAAAGCTGTGAAAAGCAAAAAGGAAAACAATGGTACTCGCCGATGGTCGCCCATCAAAGCTGTTAAATAACTTCACATTGATCAAAGACAGCAGCAAATCCATGTGTTGTTGTGAGCTACTGCTCATGACTAAGGCTCTGGTCGATGCTGGTTGACGTGATTTATACCGCTTCTTGCAGTGCCAATAAATGAAAGGTCTGATTGGCCCAGTGTAGAACTGGACAGAATGGCTCTTCACTCACTGCCTTTGATCTCCTGCTACTTACTGGGGAAATGAGCAACATAGCCTGAGACAAACTCACAGAGAGCCCATACATTACCATACTACCCCGCTGGAGCAAGGCCAGTGCTAAAAAGCCCAAATTGGTCCACACCAATGCTGTTTAATGGAACTCAGCATGACAAGAGACCATTTTTAAATCCACTTGACCAGCTCAATACAGATTGTGTGACATCAATGCAGCATAGCTTTTGCTGAGGCAGGAAAGTTGAACCTTTTGCCTGGTATCCTAATTATCTCCATCCTCACTTCTCTGTTTTATGTACAGATGTGAACATTAGTGAGCAGATTTATTTTGCCACCATCATCAAATCTTACCTTGGCCTCCTCCTCACCCCTTCCCTTTTCCTCTCCTTGCTCTTTTTATTGTTGATGTCTCAACACATACTTCTTGGCCTTACCAGATCTGGCAGCAGTCCTGGACGATGGATGAAATTTAGGTTAATCATAGGAAGTGACACAGAGGTGTCCCCCAGGGCCAGTGGCTGAGTGAGCAACTCAATTAAGAGCAAACCGCCTCAGACAGGGCCACCCATGCAGGCTTGATCTCTGAGAGCTCCAGGGGAGAGGGAGGGAAGATCTCAGCAAAGTCCTGCCCGCCCTCGCCTTACTCTCCCTGGGCAGGCAATGGATTCGGCTCTGGCCCTGGCAAGCCTCAGCCAGGGGGCAGAGTGACCGTGTGCTCCACTTATTCTGTCGCAGATGATTCACCATATCTGAGGGGGGGGCTTTGAGCAGGACATGTGACACACACACAGATG
>CABFOQ010001742.1:0-12823 GCA_900660455.1 Gephyroberyx darwinii | reverse complement strand
TGAACATCATACCAGCCAGCATTGCCCGTCCTTCCCTCCCTTTTCCTACAGTCAGGCCCAGAAAGGGCACCATGGTGAGGTTAGTGATAAGGCCAGATCATGCCCATACAGTTGGGAGCGGTATAGACAGCTAACAGACTGTGAATAGATAGCTAGCTTTATCAAGGACTAAGAAAGGACCTTTGAGTCTAAGTGTCATCACTTCCAATAGTGCCGAGCAGATAAAAGCATCTCTGCTACTGAGTTGTTTAACCCAAGGGCAAGAGACGTGAAATAAAAAAACATAGTTGCCAGAGTAACGAAAAAATATGTTGCAAATTTTTTCATCAATGGCAAAATTTCCTTCTGTTTTATTAAAGATATATGACCCAAACAGTTTGTGTTACCTTGAAACAAGAACCATGGATGAGTTAATTAAACTGTTCAGTCCTACAAAATGTAATTTGATGCCATTCAAAAAATCTTAAATTATAATACTTGCAATTTTATTACATGGTGATATGATTATGTCATTTATCAATCCCAAATTCCCCTGGAAGCCAAATCATTAGTCTGTGTAGCTGTGGGACACCCAACCAAGTCACGACCTGCAAGGGCAAAACCTTTAAGAACAATAGGACTAGTGACACAGATGTCCCCAAACAGACTGCATTACCACCATCAATCACGCAGCCTCATACTGACTGGCGGCTGTCGCCTCTTCTCATCTCCGTCCTCTCATCTCCTCTTGGCTCACTGACTGACTAGCAAATGAGATAACAGCAAAAGCCCATAATGTGCTGTCCTAACGTTTCCTCTCAGTTCTGTGGGTGCCGTTGCTGTGGCGATTGCAGAGGGCAGGTGCCTGCCCTGACCTGCAGTCTCTTCAAAAGGATAATGAGCCTCATGGCTCCACAAATGAATGGCGTGGGTGGCCAAGATTCAGTCGGTTCCACATAAACTCCCACCCTCTTGATAGAAAACCACAAGGCTTTTCCAGCCTTTTTAATTCCTTCCCCAGACCAACTAATTCTATAACAAATAACTATGGACAAAAATCAGAGTTCAAATATGCAAAGAGCCTTAAGCATGATGATGCCCACCAGTGAGTGGAATAGTGAGAGTAAACAATAAGAAATGCAACACCAGCTGACATTTTGAGGTCAGCGTCATTCTGCTCGTCATCTCTGGCTCTTCAGCATTCCCGATTAGCTGTAGTGGCTTTGAGGGCGCACATACTAACTGTATGTCCATGGAGCTAATTAAGAGCGACATACAACGCAACAAACAAAACAACATATCAACTACATTAAATCTATTCTGAAGGCGCTGAGCAGTACAAACATGCCACTCACTCAACCCACCCACACTCAAGTGTGCTGGCTGCCGAGGAGACTGAGAAGGTAGACAGAGCAGGGATTTCGGCCATCAAACACATGTCATCTTCCCTGAGTGGGCAGGGAACAGAGGTGGCCGAGGGAGACAGTTGTTGCCACACACTATTGTGTGATGGGTGAAGAAAAGTGTGTGTGTGTGTGTGTGTGTGTGTCAGGGGCTGAGGGGAGCAGATAAGGGGGAGACAGGAGAGAGAGGAGAGAGGACAGTCGCTCACAGAACAGGGACTTGTCAAGAGCAAGCTCTGTCAAGCATGGCCTCCTGTGACAGCCACATCACACTCCTGGTGAGCTACTATTTCCCCAACCATGGTCAAGATTATAATGATTGTCCTCACTGTGTAGGACACCCATGGAGTCGCAGACACAGATGTTTAGACAGACGGGCGGGGTTTGGCTGAAATGCTTATGTCAGTGCAGCAGAATGTGGACGGGAACTCTGAAATCAGCATGTGAAGCAGCGTGACGCTGCACTCTCCCGTGGAGAATTATGTTTTTGTGACTTATGAATTCAAGTCCCTTCATCCATTCACAACTTGTTGGTATACCTGCAGGGACAGAGTGATAGTTCACCTGAGGCCATCCAGCTGAGTCTGAAAAACAAAGTTTAAACAAATACCATTTTATATTTTATCATGAAATATATATTTATATATTTTATTGTTCTTTTGTGTGAGAAATCATTATGGTGCCCTGCTGAGCAGAGAAAACGAAATGGGTAACGCCAGTTTCATTATAGAGATAAAGACACCTGTGGAGAGTGAGGAGTATTTTAAATAACCTCTGATACCATCATGAATTCAAAAGACCTCCCATCCTTACTTTATTAGTTGCCAATTAGAGCCAGGAACAGGTGTGAACTCGGCCTAGTGGCATGAATACTGAACTGCAGTGGCTGTTACAGAGGCACTAGTCCCCACGGAGCTCTGTGGGATCGAGGGAGATCGCCCTGCAGACTCTCAAACAGCCCTATAATGTCAGCTCTCAGCATGAAACTGATTTCACTGGAGCTTTGATGTGACCGCTAATGGCTGCTGACAGATAGAGCGAACTACAGAGGCTCTCATCCCGCTCATCACACAGCTCCTCATTGTATTTCCCTGCCCCACCAGGGCCCGGCTCCGGCTTTACTAAGGATTGATTTAATCTGACCCTTGCAAGATTTCTGCTAAATCCACATTAGCCGGTCCAGGATTAATGAGAGAGAAGGATCGGACCTAAATTTGTTAAGGTGATCCGACAAAGACGACTGAAGCTGGTGACACTATGAGCCTTGAATGCAATGTCTCCCCATGTACTGTACATTCCCCTGTTTCATGCCTTCAATAATCCCCAGGATGTAGCCATATGCCCCTTTAGTCAAAATAATGCTGTGACATATTTGTTTAAAACGTGCAAATGGATGTTAAGGAACTCTAAGCATCTGTCGTATTGTATTATGTTTTTTGTCAACCAAGAAAAAAATACAGCACAGTGCCATTCCACACAGCACACTGTGTATCCATACAAACGCAAACACATGCACATCCCACAGTGGATTGATAGTTTATATCTTTCTTACCCTCCTTGAGCTCTTGAGCTGTGGCCTGGCCAGCCAACCATAATATTTGCCATGTGGCAGTCACAACAGGTTTGACTCCTCATCTGGCCCAGTCTGCATTGAGTTAACAGGTTTCAGCTGCAGTGAGGGCATGTCAACCCAAGAATACGCTAATCAATCATATTTCATTTTGAGCACGCATGGACTAACCACAACCCAACATCATCCCTCCCTCCCTCCTACAATCCCTCCTTTCTCCACTTCCTCCATGTCTCTGGAGCACATAGTGCGGGAAACGCTTAATGAATCAGACAAGCTGTTCACACGGACAATAATGAGCACGTTTTGGTTGAGGGGAACCACAAATTCTAGTTTCCACCAAGGTACTTGAGCTAGTGTTAGAACAATAATGAATAGTACCACAGGGATCTCTGTTAAATAAATTCTTATTAAAAGGTCAATACTGCACCAGACTTGTATGGGAGGAAGTGTTAGGCAAATGCATATTAAATGTTATGTCAGTAACGATGTGAATAAGTTTAATGCAATCAGTCCTCAGAATGTAAAGCTAATTCTGTTGAGGAAATCCTTTCAACAGGCGAGATTAGGTTATACAATGTAAACAGTGCAATAGCATATCTGTAACAATAAGCCACTTTAAAAGACTTTGATGTATTCATGGATAAGCAGTGGCCCTCAGGATATCATCTTAACTGATGTAAATCTGTTTTACTGCAACTGGTCAAAATTTACTTATTCACATCACAGAGCTTTCAAGTGATCATCTATCAGCAAAACTAATCTATTTTCCTCTCAAAAGGGGCCCTTTTTCATTTCAATTCATGGGTCCACTTAATTTGAGCACAGCCCTTTTTAATACAACATGTATTATGTGGAACGGTTGTACCCTTGAGCAATATACTTTACCTGCATTCCTATAGTGCAAAGCTCAGCTTTGCAAATGGGCTCCAGAATTTGTGAGTCACTTGGGATGAAAGTCTGTGCCAAGCCATGAAATAATAACACTAATATTTACATGAGGTCTGAATTCCTCCTCCCTCTTTCATTTTCAACCAGGTATAATAATGTGGGAACATTTGGTTGGGGGATCCATGTGTTATTGGCTGTGCTTTAGACAGACACTGGGACACGGAGCTAGCTAGCTACCACTGGTGTAAAATATAATTAAGTCACAGAGGTAATTGGGGCGTGTCCCAGCAGAGGTTCGGGGCATGTTGCCTTGGTGTGGCAAGGGCACAGTGAACTTCCTCTTCCTCAGACCCTATTTTCTAAAACCAGTCCTGATCACGCCGAGGATGTGGCCTTTCAGATGAACTGCCAGGGAAAGTACACCGCACACAAGACAGTTGAGACGGAGATGAAAAATGTAATCAGGAAATAGTGGAAGGAAGTCAACTGCAGAAAACGAGTGGCCAGCTAATAATAGAGTTGATAACATTTTGTTGTAGCCTAAACAAAATGCAGACTAACTGCTTCAAATCTCAGTTTTCCATTTGGTGACATGCAGATGTAGTTATTCAATTGCTGATTATTATTTTTTTACATGAGTACATGAATAAAATCATTATGGGCACTTTATGTACAACTTGGTGTTATCTCTTTTATATATATATATATATTTTTTAAATAATATCAAGACATGAAAAACATATTTACTAATGTTTTGGGGGAAAAAAGGATTGTTGTTTTACAGTTTGTTTGTCTTGACTGAGATTCTCCAAAGCAATCTGTACTGAAAATCATTTTCTGTTCTCTCCTCCACTAGGCGAGGTCAGGAGACCAACAGGAAGCCTACGTGGTGCACCACACCTCCTTTTTGAATCAAAACAACCTTTTCCTCATCCTCAAACACAATCTGCTAGGCTGTCCTATCTCCCAGAACGTCCTCAATAACAGATGCGTATCCTGGGCCGATCAAGAAGAGATGAGGGAATGAGTCAGAAGGAACCAATCCTCCGGATGTGTAGAAAATATAACAAGGGCAATGTTTTTAAGAGCTGGGGTCTAGCTCCTTCCCCACCCTGCCTTTTTTAAAAATGCTGCTGTTTCCTATTCAGCCCTTGGCTTAAAGCAGGAAACAACAAACTCTGAACTGGTGCCTGATGTCAAATTGTTGAGGTTATGACAGCTATCTTCAAAGAGATATAGCTGGAGTCTAAAAATTGTTTACTTAGTGTTGTCTTTCAAAACAACATCGGTTTGCCGATGCTGACCTGTTTATGGCAGAACAGTGGGGGCTGTGGTCTTGCTTAGTGGGATGGAAAGGATCTATTGACCCTTGAGACAGCTGAGGTACACCATTAGATCTTTAACTCACTTTCTTGGCCAGTCCTTAGCCCCTTGCACACACAAGCGACCTTTGTGTCTCTCTCCCCTTTGGCTGGCAGCTGTGGGCTAAGCAGTCGCCCATAGATCTACACATTTGCCATTTTTAAGAGGCAGAAGCAACACCAGTCTTTTACTCTCTCCTTTCTAATCTGGTGCTCTGGGCACTGCCAGGGGAGGCTGATTACTCCGGATGTGTATTTTCATTGCTCTTCTATTATTCAAACATACTGCTATGTCTTTTCATGGCAGCACAAAATGAGCAAGGGGACAGGAAGGAGGGGAATGATGGACTGTAACAGTGAGTCAAGGAATCTACAGAACCCTAATGGGTTTGCTTCTTATTACAGCATGTCTAAATATCCATCCTTATTCCTAAAATGGAGACCCGCCATGAGATGATTGCCACAAATGTGAGTGGTTATGATAATCTCAGGAAAAGGAATGTGGTATTGATTTGGAGCATGTGCGCATTAGCTTACAGGCTTTTTAGATATAAGTAGGGGATATAAGTATGCTTCGGTATGTTGTTTATATCGACGCTATATACATGTAGGACCATGGAGGTATGTTGTATAAGTATTCTTAAGCCCTTCCAGATGTTACACCTAAAATCATGTCATCTCCACTTAGTGTAATAGTCCGGGAGTAAATACCCCCTCAACAGGGTGGTTTTGCAGGGCATTTGGTGGGATCAGCAGTCTTTGATCCACTCTCTTCTTTCCTGACTGCTGGCTTGCCTGACCTTTTGCAAACCCAATGTGACATCCACCTTTTGAGCCAAGACGATTTGACAAATAAGTGATGACCGTTCACATTCTTAATTTAGGAGTCTGATGAAAAATTAACTGTGGCCAGCGCAAGACCTTGATTTAAAACAAGCCACCACGGCCAAACTCGCCTTTCCCACCATCTTTGTTGCTCACTCGCAGTCCCTCCCTTCGCTCTTTTCCTCCATTCTCCCTCTCCTCTGCTCCCACTGACCTCCTCCCCCATAACAAATTGTTATTATGCCTCTCACATAAACACTGGGCCTGGCACCTGGCTGCCCAGCTTAACAGGCTAAGAGGAATAGGGTGAGAGCGCGGGGCTACGAGGGGCTTTCAGGTCAGTTGTAACAGTGGCACAAAAGATGCTCCACAGACCCCGTTTCAACCCCTCATTTGGGACTTCTTCCATTATATTCCTCTGTCATCCCCTACTCAGCATAATAACTCCTGAAAGGTAGATAACTATTAATAGAGTTCGCACAGCACTGCAGTCATATGGATTGCCCTGCAGCCCTGTGACTAAGTAGAACTGATGTCTCCTGTGACAAGCGCTCGTGTCGCTGTCATCCAGGACGTGCAGACACTCTGCATACATTACTGACTGCTGGCTTCCCCCCTCTCCGTCCCCCCTTTTGGTTGGCACCACAGCTGTCCCAAAGTGAATCCCAAATGAGAGGATCTGTCAGGGTTTGTTTGCTGCAGGCCTTGATTTTATGCTATTACTCTGCAGATGGAGAGACTGGCTCAGTCTGTGGGAGCAGAGAGCTGCTGGTGGACAACACTCGCCTCAGGCCTGGCCTAGTGGTGCTGATGCACAGTTAGAACAAACAGAGAGCTGAAACTATAAGGGAAAAAACTGTTTTCATTCCCTCAGTGCCTCCCCTAAAAACAACATCCTTCTCTGATTCCTCAACAAACCATCTTGTTTTTTTTGTAGAGGCCAAATGACAAAACCTGTCTCGTAGTCCCCATCCAGCCAGATGTTCCTCATTCATTTTTCTCCAGCACAGCTGCATATGTAAATAATCCATGATTTCTCCTGTTGGATGGGCGGATCAGGACATATTGTGTGTCTGTTTAAGTAAGCATTCTTTTCTCTTGTGCAAAGGGTGTAGACCTGTTTTCTACTTTAAAGCACTGTTGTTAGCTTTTCATTGTGTCCGTGGGCGACAGGAAGTCTGTCTGAAGATGATGAGGTCAACCCCTAAGTCACAGCACTGGCAGCACCTCGGCTCAGGTTATCTAACACAAGCAGAAGGATGACATCTTAGCTGAAAGTGCTTAGCTGCCTATTCCAGGTCAACGCAGATTTTTGGCTGTTGTTATTCTAGCAGAGGCTAGCTGTATCACCCAGCATGTTTCAGGCCCCCAAAGTATCTCTTTCTTGTCCGTGGCAACCATCAACTCCACCAACCCAGAGAAAGACTGACAGCCGACCCGCCATGGAGGTGTGCAGGCAAGTCGACCAGAACAATAACAAAACTGGAGTCAGAGGCAGAAAGGGGAAGAGGAGAGACCCTAATAATGGCCAGGCCGGGGTTTGACATGCTATGAAAAGTGACAGTGGACGAGTCATCCATTATTTATAGCAGTGCAGAGCTGGGTTATTTATTTTTTCAGCAGCGTGAGCAGCAAGGGATCATGGCACAAAACAAGCAGCCAGTCGTGGCCCATTCATATGATTGTCAGCAGGCAGGGAGGCAAGCCCAGTGTGAAGGGAACTGTGACTGTAGCTGTGGTCTGGTCTGGACACTGCACCAGGGACAGGATTCACCTTGACTATTTCTGACTCTGTCTCTGTCTCTTTACCTCGCTCTCTCTTTCTCTCACAGACAGGAGGGCAACTGTCAATCAAGTCTATATGGTTGATCACTGTAAACTTGCCCTTTTAAAAAGACTGTATGATGAAGCTCTGGCTGCAACAATAACAACTGTACATTGTTGCAATATAATATTTTTAATGACATTGTTGAGGAGCTAACTGTATTATGTGTGTTGATATTTTGGCAGTATATATTTATATATAAGACATTGTATTGTAACATATCACTGGAGAGTCCTACCGTATGCTAGCAAAGAGTGTAGGAGGAATATTCACTATGATAATCATGAACTGTTGATAGAGCCAACAATCAATTCACATTCACTAGTGAGTGGCAGAAATGCTGATCCTAGTGTGAGACTGCAGTGGCTAATCTATGTATATGGATTCTTCAATAGTTCTGTCCAGGCCACTGGATCACTGTCGTCGGATCTGATATTTATTGGAGGTGAGAGGAGCAGTGTGTGTCTGGACATGGCTTAGTACTGCAGAGATGCCACTGACGCCATCGGGGCATTTCTGGCACACAGGAATGTGCATGACATCAGGAACAGATGTTGCACATGGTGAGGCCCATCAAGGGACAACAACTCTGCATCCCTGCATGAATATTTCAGACAGCTTACTGCTGTACTTATAAAGGAAGACACAGCTAGTCTATGATGGCTATTGACTCAATGCAGGTATCAATCTGAATCTAAATCTATTTTGGGGATGCTGTGATCACTGTAACACCATGAGGGCAGCCTATACCAGAGAGTCCCTATAGGTGCAACAGTATATGTCCGCTGGGGTGACAAGATGTCAAGAATATATGACATTAGACTACAGGGTTTTTCTGTATATCTGTGGAAACTCACCACGATCACATTCCTGTAATCCACTCCATTTCCTATAAGCTCATCTTGAACCAGAATCCTCAACCTATCCTTGACCCCTGAGGAAAAGAATCCCTCAACCAGATCCCCAGAGAGACTTTCATTACAGACAAAAACAGGTTCTATGGGTGGCCAGAGTCATATTCTGATATAAGGGCAGAGGGCATGGACTTGATATGAGGCTGGAAATAGTCCTACAGACTGCAGACAGAGCCCCGGGACCATGTTGAGCTTTAATGGCCCTCCTTCTGCTCGTCAATCACACATGAAGAAAATGCTTAATCGCAAATTTCAAACCAGTGCATTGGACTGACGTCATGTTATTGGAATGGGAGAGAGGAGACAGGTTTTGAATTGCTTGCATGCTGGGCAGATGGATACACCACAGCAAGCTGTGCCTAGCAAAGGTGTATGTCCTTATGAATTATGAGCTTGTAGCAGTATTTAGAGTTATGGTTGACACAGATCAGCACTGCACTCGATATCACAATTACAGTAAAAGCTGTTGTAATGTCCCTTATATGGATAGCAGCATAAACCCTAGACCCTTAGAGGAACCCAAACACTGACACTCAGATATATAAGAGCAGGATGTTCAGATGTTCAGGATGTATTTCAAAACCCCAGACCCAGTTTATTATCATAGATTAATATTGATACAGATTCAACTAGGAAAATCATTTGTGGGTGATATCGCAACATTTCACAACAAAACATTTTTTATACGCAAAAAGTAGTCAGTGAAAAATATATGGAGCTTTTTCCATAGCATCGCTGGGGTTTGAAACAAAACTAAAGTCACATTCCTCAACTACTTCTACAGAGTTTACTTTTGAATGGAAAAAAAATGTCTTCTTTTCTTTTGGTAGGTAATGCGGTCGATTTTATTCAGTTTAATATTCATTCAAACTAAACACATGGTTTGTGTCAGTATGAATACATTTTCTTTCACTTGAATGTTAGATCTGCTTTCCAACCAGACAAAAGTGAAAGCAGTGATTGTAATTTTAAGGCCAAGCAAGCCGTTCACCGCCGCTGACATCTCTTTTTTAATTGACCCCAGGTCAAATAGGGACTGGGATAATATTTTGTTAAATTATTCTCATTTCCCCGTGAATCACATTTCCATATATCTTCACTTCATGCTTTATTTATTACCTCCTTACAATTACCATGCAAACGACGTCTTAACTGTCACCCCTTTCTCCCTCTGAACAGTTTAGTAAATATCAAACTATATTTATTATTAATAAACCCACAGCTGAAAACCCCTTTTTTATACATAAATTATTCACACCCTCAAAAGCTTGGGGAGTATGGGCGCCCTCCATTTGATGCCACATAGGCCAGCATAATTAAGACTATTGGCTTGGACTGATTCTAGTGCATGTGTAATCTATTTTGCTCTCATCTATCCATCCATCTGCCATAGAGGATCATGCATGTCAGTCACAGCATGGCGCCAGGTGACAGACTTTACACAATGGATGATGATTTTATTATCACAGCACAACTGGTTTGAGCACCCTACTGTTTTAGTGCTCACCCAAGCCCCCACCTTTACTCACTCATCGATGGTTTCACACATGCAGACTTACGAGCGCGCGCGCACACGAAACAATCTCTTGATTACTCCCTGACTCACACTCGATCACCCACACGCACTCCAACCGACGTATAGGCTACATTAATACGCACTAGCACTCACGCTGCACGAGAAGCGAGTATGTACTCATGTAGGCATACGCACCCGCTCGCACATGCACGTGAGCACACACACTCCTGAGCACACTCTCATTTACCCATGCGCTCGCTACGCGAACCTAGGTTGGCTTCCCAGCTGTGCAAGCTGTTTCTTCCATCAACATGTGTTTACTGGCAGGGGACCCTTATGTTTGCATTACAGGGAGGCAATAAACAGGGAGTCCAGCCCCAGGGTTTGGAAACTACTGTTTGGGGGAACCCTCGAGAGGACTGAGCCCTAATCATTGTGTGGGAGAGCCTTTAATTAAATGCAGCACGAATTGTCAGGAAACGACTCCTGTATTTTGTGGATGAAATTTTCCGGAATCTACACGTCGTACTCAGTCCTCGGATAACACGTGTGACAAAATCTACACTTTTTGATGAATTTGTTTGTACCACTCTCACGGAGCGCTAACCACCTGGAGGAGCTAACGTAGTGTGTGTGTGTGTGTGTGTGTGTGTGTGTGTGTGTGTGTGTGTGTGTGTGTGTGCGTGCGTGCGTGGTTGTGTGTTAACATTAAATGAAGTGGTTGCTTGGGCCAATAAACAAGTGAACGACTGATTAACCAGTTGACTGCTGGGCCTATTATTTTGGCTAATCAATAGGTCGTTGAATAACCACTGAGCAACATCAAAGGACTCGTCTGCCAACACAAGTAGCTCGGTGGTAGTCTGCGCTACTTTCATCTCCCTAAAAATCTTAGCTTTTGTTGCAGTATGATAATGACTCTTCTATTTGGTTAATTTTAACGCCCTTTGTATGTATCGGCTGTGGGAGCGTTTTAAATAAACATGGACACAATTTTTCACATGAAAAGCATCAGGATGTTTGATTCAAGTCCAACGAAAAAGCACCATCATATTCCTATAATAATCCTGTGGGAACTTGTAGCGCTTTTATTTTGTTTATTGTGACCTTATCGTACTATATGATATTTTTTTAATCTTCTATGGTATGACTCCTATGAGGAAATATATTAGTGTTGTGGCATTTGTATAGCATCTTGTCAATTTGACATAAACCACATTGCCACTGTTAATGGGTTTAGTCATTATATTCTGTAGATGGATACGTAATTCAGGTCACCGTGTGGACTATTCCACCCCAAAATATTAGGTAGGGCAGTGACTTAACTCTGAATAAGTGTTTTAAATACCCTCCCCACAACGCTTGTTCAGCCAATAGCGGGCCCCTGGGGGCGGGGGCCAATGGCCCCCCTGGCAAGGATCTGAGGCGTTTCTGACTGGGAGAGGGGCTCCTCAGACTCAGCTCCTGCCAGATTTGGTGTACCCCGAACAGATGACTGTCAGTGCGCATTTCCCACTGGCAAGCAGGAGGGAGAAGTAAACCAGAGAGGAGACAGAGAGGGGAAGAGTGTGTGAGAGAGAGGGAGTGAGTGTACAGTGGGGAACAGAGTGAGAGACTCCAGTGGAGGGGCGAGAGGCAACTTCATCGGGGTTTACCACTGTGCACCGGAGAGGAAAGGGGGAGCTCGCTTTCCAGCGTATCAAGCACAAGCAGATTGAAAAGTGGACCGTGGACGAACCTACTGATTCAAACGCCTGATTCACTTATGGACTGTTAGAGCCAAGTGAGAATTAAAGCTGTGCCAACCTGAGTGGGAAAGGACACTGGGAAGGAAGCTGATGCGGCGGGGAAAGTTCCAAACTATGGAGATTAATTTTTAACTGAGAGTTTACAAAGTGTTAGTGCCATTCTGTAACACTTGCTTTGGAAACTGGATGATTTTATAGACATAATCCGGTGCGCCTGTGCTGCCCGCCCGGTGATATTCTTGTGCCGCGGTGGACCACAACCAGCTCCACCACAGTCGCATAGTCGGAGCGATTGATTTTTTTCCCCGCAACACAATCAGCGATCGAAGCAAATAAAATGTCTGCAATTTACCTCTTCGTTTGCCTTATGGTAACAGGTAAGACATGCCTTTGCTTGTTATCCTTTAGCGGTGAGCTCTATTGATGGAAAGGATGCTCCGCGCTCCGTACTCGCGCGCTGCGTCAAGCAGTCCGGTGCGCTGGGATAGACAGGCAACTGACATGCTGCAGTGCTACAATCCAGTGCTGTCATTTCCAACAAATGTTGAATTAGATTTGAGCCAGTGTTTAAAGCAGTAGGTTTCAGTGTCCGCAAGCTGACCTGGGGCACCGGTTAAATGGCACTGCGCAAATCAGGGATGCTGATGCTTTTTGTGTTCTTGTGCTGCTGTATGAGAGAGACGTTCATTCACATTTATTTTAGCGGATGGGCAGGTTGTACAGACGCAGGGCGCACGACTAGAAAGTTTAACTTCTGAGGTTTTTTTGAACCCGAGGGCATGCATCCAGGG
>CABFOQ010001741.1:12224-25042 GCA_900660455.1 Gephyroberyx darwinii | reverse complement strand
CAGTCTCCGTCTGGGCTTTGGAGCATGTCATCACCTCTTAGTGAAGTCTTTAAAGCAGAGGCGCAGTTTGTTGTGATGGCGAAACAGCTTTGGGTCATCAGGGATGTCAGAAAGAAAGACCTGCGCCACCTCAAGGGGGCCCTGCGAAGGAGAGAAACTGTTACATATCTGCTAAGGAATGTCATTCTTATATACACTCACATACTATACACATACAATGGATTACAGCTATACACCCTGTGAATTATCAGTTGTAAGAATTTGACAAGGCACCTGGTTGACAGTGGTGCCCACACAGCCTTGCAGCACCATCTGCAGCATCTTGGAGTCTGCAGGATCTTGGTGGGTGGCGAAGGCCAGCTCCTGAGTCTTCTTCTGCATATCCTCAATGGCCACCTCCATGGGGACGAGAATGATCTGCACAGCCAAAGAGAACAGGATTGTTTCCCCCCCCATGTGCCGCATTGGTGTAACAATTAACCAAACATTCAAGTATAGACTCCCACCTCCTCCTTGTGGATCACGTTGATGCGCGTCTTGATGTATGGGAAGGAGTGAGAGGTCGTCAGGATGGTTTTACGTTTGTACTGCTCATGCAGGTCCCCGTGGGCACGACCGTCCAGAGTGAAGGGCGTACAGTACATGAAGGTACGCAGGTTATAGTTCTTGTCAAAGTAGGTGATTCTTTCCTTTAGCTCGTAGGTGTCGAAGAAGGGCTCGACATAGGTGATCTGCAGGTATGCCTAAGGGAAGCACAGACACACATCATTGCAAAAACACCTACTGCAAAATCTGCAATATTTGAGCTTTATAGCGTCTTCAACGCTGACCTTGTTGGGATCCATTTTGTTCTTGTCCACAGGGTTGGAGTCCTTAATAATTTCAACCACATCATCCCCAAACCTCTCAGAATAAAACTCCTGTACGCAAAACAGATGGATAGAGTGTCACATTTACAGATATGTTGCTCAACTCTGTAATGAATAATTCACAGGATCATAAATCCTTTTTGACACATTGTGGGTATCATGACTGCAGTGACATGCCTCCAGTCTGTGGGAGATCTCGGCTAGCTTGGTGATTGATGGCTCCTTGTAGACAAATTCCTGTTCATCCAGATCTCCAAACCGACAGCCATAGAAACCCACCCGGAAGTAGGTCCCAAACATTCTCTACACACTAAAGTTGGGAGTTTAAGGGGAATAGTCATTTTAAGAAGGAACATGAGTTATTGTAGGATAATGTAGGATAGTTTAATCAATAACTAACAACTCTAACAGGGTGAGAAATTAGAGAACAAGACTAATTCTGGATGCCATCAAGGTGCAAGTTTTAACACCCCGTGACTCATCATCTTCTCTAGTGTCACCTTTTCTATCTTTTCGAGTTCATTCTCAATGGAGATGTACATCAGTGCGACAAAAGAGAAACTGTGCTCTCATTGTGGCTTCAGGAGACAGCAATTAATGTTCGCTAATAGAAAAACAACAAAATAAAATACAAAATATATACACTGTATGTTCAGGCTGGAATTCAGTGGCATGCCCCTTTAATCAACAAGAAAAAAATCAAAGTCCTTTTGTAACATTGGTGTTGCCCAGCTATGTCAAAGTGTGAAGGCAGATGTCTGTATAAGTGTATTAGTTTTATACCATTTCACTCACCGGTAAAACATCATTCACACAGGGCAGAAGAGAAGAAAAACGAGGAAGAGAGAAAAAACATTATTGTCAATACAAATTCAATTAAGTAGTGAAATATATTCTACAAGACAAACAAATTAATTTGTTACCTCCCATCCTGAGCTCTGAAAGAGTTGAAAGAAAAAGAAGCTTGTGAGATGAAAAACAAGTTGAACTTCTTTTAAATCAACACAGACAACCTAGTTTAGTGTGGTGGTGTCAGAATGAAAGTGTGAGCTCACCTGGTTGTAGACTTTGTTGAAGGCATCCTGCAGCTTGCCGTGGACAGTGGCCAGCTTTTTGAAGTCTCTGTTGGCCTCATGGATGGGCAGCAGGATCTTGTACACTTCATTTATGGCCTCATACATGGCAGCCTGGGGGGGATGGGACAATGAAAAAGCCAGCTAAACACATACCACTCTGTCACATACCACTCCTTTAATCATGTTAGTGCCATAACCTTGTGCTTTGTTAACACACAGACTGTCACCATGTGGTTGGAGAATGTGAGGCGTACCATGTTAAAAGAGGCAGCTGCTTGCTCCAGGAGGCCCACCAGGCCAGATTCGCTGAAGTACTTCCCTGCACAAATACCCTCCTCCTCTGGAGACAGGATGTCATCAGACACTGCCGACTCCTCTAATACATTGGATGAAATATTCTGTGGGGAAAGAGCAGTGCAGTCAAGTAAATGTTCAGTGTCTTGCTCAAGGACACCTCAGCAGGCATGAAGCGACACAGGGTGTTGAACCTGGGTTCTCCAGGTGAATGACAGCTTCCCTGTTCACTTCCCCACTTATGCTGTTCATAAGTAAAACTATTAAGACCATCAAACACAGTCCACTGACCTGGAAAGTGACGCAGCCGATAGGCAGGTAGCGGCAGTCCTCCAGCATGTTGAGGTATTCTGCCACCAGGGCAGCGCTGTGGACCAGGCAGTGAGCTGCCTCAGCATGGTTCCCTCGCTCAGAGTGCTTCCCTGCCATGTTCTGGAGCCACGTGAGACGCAGGTCTGGGGAGTTCTGGTAGCCCTTGGCAATTCTGAAAGGAGAAAATGAGAGAAAGATCAATGAGAAGTGAATTTCAATTGTTTGAATTGTGTAATAGTTTAGTTTGCCACCACTGGTCATGCACGCACGTACCTGTACATCAGGTCAATGAGCATCTCTGGATCCTGCTGATGCTCCTTCATCTTGACAGTGTCAGTAAGAATCATGTGCAAGTTGAACACCAGATCCTGGACCTGCAGTGGCAACAGTACAACACAGAAACATCAGTATAGCCTCCAACTCCTATGTCAATGTTGCATAAACAGATGGTTTTATTAATTCTGCCAGCTCCAGATGTAGACATCATATAGACAGTGTGATGTACTGTCATGTACCTGCTCTGGGAAAGGCGTGTCTCTCAGCTCCAGGTCCTCTTCAGCATATGTCAGGATGGTCTTGAGGGAGCGACGGAGATGCTCCTCGTTGAAGTTCTGAGACGTTCCCACCAGGGAGGACAGAGACATGGTGACCTGCATCTTCACTCGGGCAAAGTTCTGGACCAAAGACAGAAGTAGGTCAGAGTGTGACTTTATGGGTGAAATCTATTCCATGCACATCTTGTGTGTGTGTGTGTGTGTGTGTTCTGTGGCTATGTTATTGTTTGTATGGTTATAAAAGAACATCAACACACATATCACCAACAACACACAGACAGACTTACATTGCCAATCTCAAAGTTCTGCCTCATGAGCAGGTAGAGGGAGGCGGAGGCGTGGCTTCTGACAGAGCTGACACTACTGCTGCAGTGGCGCAGGAGACGCAGGCACAGGTCAGCACACAGCTCTGTGTCTTCTTCAAACAGCATCTCTGGAAACTACACACACACATACCAACTTTATACACTTCTTATGCAAAGATATTTAGTATGACATTAAGTTCGTTTTTTGCACAATGATAAAACATAGAAGCAGAGTGATGAAGAAAACTGCTAAAGTACAATGATGGGAAAACAGAAAGATGGAAGGTGAAATTAAAAAAAAGAAAAGAAATAATTTTGTTTGTTTGTTTCACCTCCAATTAAACAGTTAAACAACAACAACAACAAAAATCAGGATGACAAGCTAAGACAAAGCTGCACTGGATCTAAATGACAATAGAAACAATATGGTGGAAATAAAATAGTAGAACAACAATAAGATCCAAAAATGACAAGGGAAATAAAAAATATAATACAATTCAGGAAAAGAAACCACATAGGAGGTGAGTGTGAATCAGAGGAGATGACAAGGAGCAAGATAATTTGTGTGTTGAGATTCTGGGGCAATACTTCTCGCTGTATTTATATTAGATTCTCAATACAGACTAATAAACCAACACCAAAACAAAATGTAGACACATCACTCACTGACAGCCACAAACCTTGAAGACCAGAGCCCTCTGTGTAGTAAAGCAGTGCTGCAGGAAGAGGGCACTCTGGTTGCCTGCCATGCTATGGAGGAGGACTCTCAGCACCCCGCCCAGAACACTTTCCTTCAGCTCTGACGCCACCACAGTCTGAAACAGGACAGGCAGAAACAGGGAACAAATAAGGGGAGGAGATAATACATAAAATGGGCAGTAGGCGAAAGGCTGGCCCAAGGGGGGTTTTACCTTGACTACAATCTCCAGTGTGTCCAGCACTACCAGAGAGCCCTCAGTAGCTAGGTTCCCATCCACCACAGACTCCTGCTCCATCTCAGCCTTAGTCCTGGTGAGACATGTTGTTTACCATCATCACAATCATGCATCATGTGATTTCAATCTACCATGTCAGTATATCCAAATGGATATCCCTGATTCTGTTGGCATTTTAAAGGCAGGAAAGGTCATGGAAGTAATCTGCCTCATTTTTTTTAAACAAGATTTACAAGATGCCAAAAATCAATGAGAAGAAAAAGGTCGAAGGTGCTGGTCACAGGGGCAATCTTCGCAGCCACTAAGCCACCGTGTAATTTTGGGACGGATTATAGTACTCTTATCCCAGCTGTTTCTGAGATGCTGGAACTGCCATGTCTGGCACCATCACACCACGGTCAAAGTCACTTAGATCAGCATCTTGCCCATTCTAATGTTTGGTCGAACAAAAAACAAACCACTTCACCATGTCTGCAAGCTTTATATATTGAATTGCAGCCGCAACAGGCTATTTGTGTTAACGAGCAGGAGTACCTAATAATTTGGCCGTTGAGTGTATATCACACATTTCAAGGGAGAGAGAAAAAAGTATTTTCATACTATCCTTAATGAAGCAAAAATCCCTCTCAGCATTATTTGGCATTGATGTAAATGACCTACTTATCGACTCTATCTGTGTTTTGTCTCCAGTGAGTGACGTTCTTCCTCCACCTAACATTCTCCTGGCTGCCATAGGGACTCCTCTCTGGAAAAGAAAACAAATCACCACAGAACACAGGCATAAACCCCTAAAAACAAGAACAACTACTGACGCGCACTCTCCTGTGTACTGATGCTAATTACCTCTGCAGCGGCGGACCATCTCCTGACGGGCTCCAATTGTGCCCAGTATGGCTTCCTCCAGACGGGCCTTCATGTCCTGAGACTTCTTAAACGTCAGACTGTTGATCCTCTCTAGAGCCTTCTTCCCCTACCATCACCATCACAAATCAGAGGACAGGGAGAGGAAAGGGAAACAAATGATGCCCCAGACTTGGCAGAGTACATAGAAGTCTTTACTCAAATGTTAAGAAATGTTAATGAAAACAAGAAGAATAAAATTAAGAAGTAAAGAGTAGCTATATGGGAATAGCTGACAGGCTCAAACTCAACAAACACTAGTTACACTGCTACATGTTTACAATAATAGACAAATGATTTATTTAAGACAAATGAAAAAACAAGCATAACAATGGACTGAAGTACAGATCATAGATCACAGATCAATGATAAAGTGACAAAAGATCATTTAAGAGAAAGTACAGTAAATACAGTAAAAAGTCTTGAAACAACTCAAATATCTGTAACAAAGTAGCTGTGTGTTCCTGCCCAGCTCTGCAGTCTAGCAATGTCCAAATTAAGCACAGGACAGTTGTAACTCCTACACGGAGATGCCTGGTTATTATACCTTGTATTCAAAGCAGGAGACACAGAGGTGCAGCAGATCCAGCAGGCGGTTGATTTGCAGCACAGACAAGTCAGACACCCAGCGCTCCAGGAGAGCTGCATCTGCATTTTTCAGCACCCACAGAAAACACACCAGCAGAGTCCTGCTGCACTCTGCAGACAGTGAGCTGCACTGGCGCCCAGCCTGATGAAGACATACATACAAACTCAGTGCCAGTCATTTAATCTCCTTCAGGATGCCACAAAATGGCTGTTTACAGATAGTTATAGAAAATGATGGACAGAGAGCCATCTACAGGAAAAGAGGAGTAGTTGTACCTCAGGGAAGAGGGACGATATGGGAAAAATGCAAATACCATTTGAATGAGGCTGTGTGGAGTTACGTAAAGGCCAGAGTGATCATCTGACACACTGAAGCAGCAGCCTCCCACACAAGACAGAGGCCAATCTGTGACCTGTCAGTCTGTGGGCCCCAGGGGCCGCTATCACTCACCACTGTAGGCAGGGCAAAAGGGTTGGCTTTGGCATGCGGTAACGGGGAGCCGGCGATCGCCATGGCAACAGACTGACTGATGGTGTTGCCGTTGTCTGGGTCACCATCGTCAGCGTGGGCTGAGGCATGGCGGACTCGGGCAGGCGAGGGATCTAATGAAGAAAACAAATGCATACATAGATAAAATACAGGAAATCTGAAGTGAACTAGTAAAAACTTGAATAATAGCGTGCATGTGTGTTCTCCTGACCAGTGAAGTCGTGGAGCTGAGGCAAAGTCTCCATGATGATGGGGATGAGAGGCAGGTAGAGCTGAGCAATGTGGGCTCGGACCTGGGGGTCAGTGTAGCGAGGGTCTGCATCATGGCTGCACAGCAAGGAGTGAACGGCACTGATAGCCTTCTTATGAAGGAAGAACACTCTGTGGGTTGGAAAGTACTACATAAGTACCTTTTGCATTTTCCTCAAAACACAACTATTTTGTAAGCAAAGGTCTTGAGATGACTCAACTTAAGTGGTAATCTGTGATGTTCCTTACTTTTATGCCAATCATTCGTTAAGTGTAAGCACCTTTTTTAATTAAATAGTGGATACCTTATTTTAAATTAGATTAGATGAAACTTTGATGATCCCTGTGGAGTAATTGAATTAAACTCTTCATATCTATATGTGTGAGTAACAGCCCACCCTTCTCCGTCAGGCTCGAGGATGAGGGAGAGCTCAGTGAGCAGCAGGCCAGACAGGAAGTGTTGCTGGCGAAAAGGGACGGAGAGCTCAAACATGCTGGCCACACCCTGGTCTTGCACCATACTGGAGAATGCTGAACTCTGTGGACACAACAACAAATCGAGCCATGAGAATGAGTAGCAGAATAGAAGAATAAAAGAAGATGTGGGCAGTGACACTAATCAAATTACATTTTAGGCATTCAGCTAGAGTGACTTAGAAAAACAGCAAAAACAGTAAATTAAGTGGGTATTGTACATCATATATCAGGCTATAGGTAATATCTTAGATCAACTGGGTCAAAGTTGGATGACAAAAAAAAGCACAATAATATTTATATTGCCTAACTACTGCGTACAGGAGGAGAGGCTGTTCCACCAGTAAGCGATCGACAAATACAGCCCCTCCTGACAATTTAAGCAATCAACAAAGCAACATAGAATTGCGTTTGCCAGCCTGGTGCAGCACCTGAGAGGTGGTGGAGGAGGTGGAGGGGGACGGGGAGGCTGGAGGACTGAGGGTGGAGCATGGCAGGTTGAGGGTGACGTAGTGCTCGTGGCTGCAGACTATACGGGTGAAGTCCATCCTCAGGGCACTCAGAGAACTGGGGTTCTGGGCCGTGTGGAGCTTATTGGCAATCTGTTTAACACAAGATGGAGTGATGGTTAATATGGCATACGTTTGAGACAGCGAATGAAAGCGACATGACAATATGTGTGGGAGTAATGGGAATTAGCGTGTTTGTGGTTAAAGGAAATGGGGAGGGGGCCTATGTGCACCTGTTTGTAGTAGGAGCGGATGAGGTTGAACACAAAGCCCCGGTCTATGAGAGACAGCAGGTCATTCAGGAAGAACGCCAGACTGCTGTTTAACCTCTCCACAAGCTCCACATCCTGAGAGAGAGAGAGAGAGAGAGAGAGAGAGAGATTGATGGAGAGAGGGATAGGTGGTTAGGATTAGAAAGAAGAGACAGATATGATGTAGCCACTGTAGCCACTGTCAACACTGGGCAACTTCTCTTGGTTACTCAGCTCAGTGAAATCAAATGGACTTCCGGCAGTTAATTTCTTGTGATGCAGTATGGTTTTGTCGGCTCTGTACCTTGTGGTATCGGCTGGCAATATCTGCACTGATGGCACACACGAGTGCAGCAATGTCATCCACAAAGCGGTCTGGGAAACGCTGACGCCTGGGAACGTCCAATCTAGAGGACAGGAATAAGTGGTGGGCCATGCTCTTTGTCTAGAGGAGGGCAAAGGAAAGAGGGGAAAACAGAGACTGAAAATACTGCCTTTCTTTGTTATGTCAAAATAATGCCTTCCACTATGCGACTTATAACTCGACAATTTGGATTCATTACAGCGAGGCAAATGGCACCAATTCAAATGTGAGATTCCCAAGACATACTGACCATAAGTTGGAAGAAAAACCAGGCCTGCTGCAGTGCTGCGTCCCTCACCGTGCTGGTGCTGACCACCCACTGTAGTGCCAGCTCCTCATGGAGCAACTAGACGAGGACCAACGCAACCCAACCAGGTGAAACACAGGGCGGGACAGAACAATATAACATTTAGTGCATATGCCATAGATCTATTCCTGAAACCTTCAGATAAGCTGAAAAAGTGAAACAAGGAACAATTTTTCACACAAACTTATAGATGGACACAACTGTTAAAACATGACAGAGGATGAATGAGGATGACAGTGAATGTTAGGATATCAAAATGTGTTAGCTTGTTATAATGAATGCCAGTTTTACCTTCTTGGCAATCTGCCTTGTGGGAACTGAACAGAAGGTGGCGCTGTCCAGAAAGGCAGACATGCGATTGCAGCTGCGCTCGCTTGCCTGATAATGAGTGATGGTGAGGTGAACACACAGAGATGAGGATAAAGTGGTGTGAGAAAGGATGAATTGAGATGGATGGACGGCCAGAGAACTCCCTATAAACAAACTGTGTTGTTTCTCTGAGTGCAAGGCTAGTAGCAATCTGACAAACCCCAAGCAGAGCTTATGTCAGTCAAACACAACAGATCAAAATATGGATTGTTAAACAGAAGTGACAGGATGAACTGCGAAGGATGGACAAGGCGTAGTGATGGATAAAACGGCTTGACAGAATGGCTCAGAGACAGACAGAAGCAGACGCTGACACAGAGACACTGATCCAACCCCTGAGAATGGAGGCAGTGAGGAGAGTGCTGTGGATACCGGGGGTGATCAGGGGTGACTCGGGATGGAGGTGGAGGTGGAGGGGGAGGTGGTGAGGAGGTGGAGGTGAGGGTGACGGGTAGTGTAGGGAGGGATTTGGCACCTGCTTGAGCTCACAGCTGGAGTTGGGGTTCCGGCGTAGCACAGATCTGGAGCCCCCGGGGGCATAAGCAGAGTTTACCCAGGAATGGGAGCGGTCTATCCCCTGCATCAGCCACCGGAAATACACACACACACACACACAAACACACACAAACACACACAAACACACACAAACACACAGTGCGGCAAGAGGCAAGGACGAAGAGAGGAAGGGGAAGGAAATTACCATAAGGAGAGAGATTAGTGGAAGGAGAGAGGGAAGGAGGAAGGAGAAGAGGAAGGGAGATGTAGAGAGTAGAAAAGGGAAACCAGGACCGGAGGAGAAAGAAGAGTAGGAGGGAGGAGAACAAAGGAAAGCAAGGGAACACAAGGGACAGAGGCACACAGCGTAATTGCATAGTTGACATGAGCAATGTAATTAACTGCTGGCACAAAATTCCCTGCATCCATTGGTATGAATATGATCAAAATCAATTTCAGCTTATTGGATTAGCTGCAAACAGCGGAGGTGAGGGGGTGGTGCTATCATTCCCACAAAACATAAGACAGACATCTTATTGGCTAAACAGAAAGTGAGAAAGATGGCACCACGGATAGCATATCCAAACATAAACACAAGAGTTGATCGTTTCTGTGCTGCCGTTTCTTTTCCAATCTACTGGTGAAACAGGTGATGCATGACAATACACACACACATACACAGGTTCTCTACTTAACCAGGGTGTCTGCAAGCTTAATGGTAGTTAATAGATTTTTTTTGCAACTGAAATGAATGTGAATATGAAAATAACTGAACACCTAAAACATCATTTACAATTTAAAATGCCCAATTTAAAAGTTTAGACAATATATTTAAGACATTTTAAACCATTTTCAGGACCTGCAGACACCATGTAACAATAACATTAACTGTATAGCTGCTGTAAATGTGACAAATCTCCTAAGACAGGTCCAAATCACCTTGCTCCCTATGATCCTTTGCACCTCTTCATCGGGGGAAACGGGTGTAGTTGCCAGGTCGGGGTTGGAGTTGCTGATGCTCTTGGAGCGGGACAGGTGCAGGCTGCTTGGGCGGGCCGTTGCCCTTGATAAGGTGGCATACTGGATGGGCATCTCATAGGATGGGGAACCCGCTACTCATGGAGAGAGAAGGGACACAGATATAATATGGGACACAATATTATGAAATGACTCTTCAAGAGGTAGAGGGAGTGAAACGCTGTGAAAGCCCCTCTCTCTCTACTGGTTACATACAGTTTGTGCAGTTCAGCCTGGTGACTCACTTGTGCGGGGCATGGCAGGCTCCATGGTGGGCAGGTGGAAGCAGTAGTGGATGTAGGAGGCCAGCAGGTTGTTGCGGCCGTGCTGGTCCTGGTTCCCCTCCAGGTTCTTGTGGATCTGGTTGACCAACAGAGCCATCGCCTCGAAGGCTGCCCGGCCCAGGTTCACTGAGGAGACATTTTGGGTCAAAGTAGGCGTGTCAAACCGGAGCTGTACAATTTATCATGTATAATTGTAGATTGTTATTTGATTGTAGCATGACTTAAAGTTTCTGTTATTAATAATCATTAAATTTTACCATTTAGAAATATTTCTGCAATTTGTTGTATATTGAGCACATTGAGACAAATTCATCACAACCTGGACCATGTTCCTTGTACAAGGTTTATTTAATTCAGGCTAATATGATGCAAGCCATTTTAAATGATCTGGCTAATGCATATCTCGTTAATTCCACTCAATCAGAGATTGAGTTGTCATATGTGGATGTAGTTATCTTGGGTAACTGCCAGCTCCGATTTTGAAATAAAGGGAATATAAGTTGAACCCATGATCAGCATACGATTGGCTGGTACAGCACCGTGGTTAAAGAGACAGCAGCTTTTTAGAGTTAGAGTTAAAGGCTATGAAGAACATATCTTATCGGAAAACATGTTTTAACTATGAAATGAAACACCGCCAAAGCCGTTGTAGCAGAAAGTTGCAGATAAACTAAACAAGTAAAAAGGCTAAACTGTAAGTAATCCCTTCTGGACTAAACCTGTATATTTCAAACACCAAAGGATCTTGGTGATCTCTCAGTACACCTTTCCCTCTAAAAGCCTGTCTAATTATAATAGTGCCTTGATCTATTAGTCTCTAAGGAAAGGCGCAGCCATGTCTGGAAATGAGTTCATGGATAGAGTAATCTTAATAAGGCATGGTCGTAATCCAGATAACTAAACCTGAGATTTTGCAGGTTTGAGCCTAACAAGCCGTTGCTCTGGTAACATATTAGACTCAATTTTAAGCTTGCTTCAAGGAACAGAAAATTCCGGGCTTGAATCAAATTGTCAACAGACTTATCTCGCTAACTCAGTTATCCACATACGAGGAACGGAGCCCTGGTTGATAGGGCAATAAACAATTTAATCTTGAGTCTTGAACATTTCATTCTACTTCCTGTAGAACGACCGCTGTGGTTCAAAATGATGAAGATGTTGACATACGATGCAAAAAGTGCAATGAAACAATTTTGTTCCCCAAACTGTTGAGAATAATAACTATTTGATTAATAATGATTAATAATCATTATCACAGTATCTACCAGAATAATCAGAGTTTGCATTTGAACCATACTTCAAATTTCAAAAAAACAAGATGGCTGTCCTCACCAATTTGGCCTGCGATGACGGGTGGGTAGACAATGAGCAGAATGAGTTTGCTGAGCAGCTGGTGGAGGAACCTGACACAAGTATCCAGGAGAGCCCCCTTTAGCGCGCCCATGCTGGCCTTCAGCTCCCCCTCCATGTTAGCCTCAGTAATGATGACGTCCTTCAGGCGGAAGGGGAAGGAGTACTCCTCCAGAACGTACACAAGCGTGAAGAACTTATCCAAGTAAGGGTCCTAGAGTTACAACCACAATTAAAATCAAGCACTACTTGAACTGGATTAGTTTACCGGTGGATGTCCTGGAAAGTAGTTTTTCTTTCTTTCTTTCATATGGGATTAAGGATCTCTATGATTTCCCTTTAACTACTGCTCATAGCCTGCATGTACTAAGTTTAAGTGTCATGATCTACACTTCAGTTTACATGGACATGCTGGTCAGACAATCTGCAGGCTGCCAAAAATGTAATGCATTACTACATTATTACAAAGACACTACAAACATTATGAACATATGTTGTACTGGATTAAAATGATGGTAATAATTACAAGTACAGAACCTCCCCCAGTAAAACTAACCCAGTTCTGACAGGGCTTCTGAAGGCAGGAGAAAAGCCATGAAGAAAAGCAGAAAGTTAGATAGAGAATTATGTGTCTGTACCTGAGTGTGAACTGAGGAGGCCGCTGTCACCTCAACATTGAACACTCCTTTGTGGTTATCCACCCACTTCATGCCTGGGAGCTGAACCTGTCATAGAGTGACATACAGAACATTTGACACTCAACCACATCAGTAAAGAACTAGGTATGTATGGCAGGGAATCAGATATTCACACAATCTCTGTATCC
>CABFOQ010001737.1:0-10499 GCA_900660455.1 Gephyroberyx darwinii | reverse complement strand
AGTACTGCAACTCCGCCCCAATGGTTCCTGGTTCCCCGAAAAGTACTACCTCGCTAGCAGGAACTCTTTTGAGGCTATCCAACTATCCAAGAGGAGCCTTTTTCGGGGCTAGTTCCCCCGGTCTGAAAGGTCAAAGTTCCTGGAACTAAGTACCAATAGTGAGACTGGATAGTTTCTGCGGTTGGAAAACAACACGTGTCGTCTGTTGGCTGCATATTTGCCAGTTGCATGTATGTAGTTCAAGAATATGTTACAGAACAAACTTTCTATGGTCTTCTAGCCAACCACATTAAACAAAAGCAAGAATGCTGCCTACTACACAGGGTGAGAGAGTACATGGCCACAATATCTTTTTAAATTGACACATTGACATACTGTATCTTGCCTGGAGAGACTTGGCTGGCTGGACAGGGGAGCTACGAAGTTTTGTTTCGAATGGACCTCTGGGATTTGCAGTAGGCAAACTCACTGCAATGACAGCTATCACAGATTGTTATTTGTGTCTGACAAGTGTCTGACAATATTACGGAAAGGATCGCTACAGAGATAGACCTTTGTTTAACCAGAAACCTTTGTTTAACCTCTTCCTGCAACAACTCACCTCATCTTTCAGATTTCAGAGACTTCTCCTTGAGCGAGACTTCTGTTTCTGGTTAAACAAAGGTCTATCTCTGTAACTTCCTTTCCGTAATGTTGTCAGACACTTCCAATAACAATCTGAGCCTGTCAGTGGCAAAAACAAGCACTTTTAGTGGACGTACTTTGATCGGTGCACTTGCCCCTGCGGATTACATTGCAGCCATAGCAGTCCGTTTCGCGACTGCCGACTGAGGCGATCTATTTCCAAAATTTGTTGTACCTATTTTGGGATATAAATGACGAATATGTACATATAGAGCCCAGGTTTAAAAATACTGGAATCCTCCTTTAACACTTTAAGTATTTGATTTTGCAAACTTTTAAGTCACATGCATTACAGAGCACACATTTTGCAAGCTCTCCATCAAACTGGCCAAATGGGTCAACTGTATCAAATCTGTTACGTTAACTAACTGAAACACTGAATGTTCAAATTAATTCATGATAGTAGCTTCGTTAACATCCAATTTTAAATGAGATACTTTAACTTCTTCTTAAGCAAAGTTTCAACAAAGTAACAGTACTTCGACTTGAAAAGGATATTTTGGTACTCTTTCCACCTCTGCTGTTAGGTGATTCATGTTTCCAGACGAAACCCCCAAAAAAGAGTCATTTTGTATTCTGTGAGAAGACAGTCTGAGCAGACCATGTCACATCAAACCAGTGTTCACACTGATCTGGCACATCACAAATCTTCACTGTGTTTCCAGTGAAAATAAGGTGACACATCTTGAAACAGAAATTCAAGGCAAACTAGGCTTCCATAACACAACTCGGTGCGTATGCCTTTTTCCTTTTGCATTCATCGCCAACAAAGGACAGCCATCTTTTAACATCTGACTGTACTTACTCAATGGTACTTACTCAATGCACTTTTTATGTGGTCCAGTGAATTGGACTGTCGGAGGGAATCCTGCCCTCTGCAGCAGTTAGAAATGCTATTCAACATAATAGGTGAACAGGTAATCAAGTGTTTATGACCGCACAGACAAGGCTGCTGGGTCTGGCTCATTAGTTACACATGTAATGGAACATAGGCTGTGACTGCTTCTTTCCCTCACGCTGCCGTCGCCAGCAAGCCGTTGACATTTCTTTGTTTATGCCGGGGCGGATGCGCAACTTTCACGGGGTGTCTGTCAACCACATCCAACTCAATTACGCCGAGCGAAGTGAGCTACTTACGCCGCCGCCAAAAAAGTAATTTCACACCAATTAAAAGCTACAACAACAGAATGTGCAGTCCCGTATCATGGACCCCTTCCATGCTGCCTGCAGCCCCGAACAACGTGATACAATGAGGTCAGTTACGAGCACGGTGAACTAAACGGCTGTTTCTATTTTTCCCAGTCTAAAATAACAAAATGATTAAGAAATTCTACAGTAGTAGTAGTGTTCATGAGGAAAAAGTAATATCTGATTTATTTAGTTTTTGAAGCGGGGAGTCAAACAGTATTCTATTAAGGGAGAAGATAGATAAACACACAGCAGCTGCTGAAGGCTATCGGGGAGATAATTAAACCTGCACAATACCTGTCTCTGCCCCATTGGGTTTTATCGGCAGTGTTAAACTGCCAGATTATATTTAATGGAAATTGGGTTGTCACTGTGGTTTGAAGAACTGAAGGAAAAATTAGCACGGGCTAGCGAGTCACCTCGGTGCGGTGTCATTGGCAATTCTAGCCATCAAAAACCATCAATGTGCATAGAAAGAAGGGATGATGCATCCATCACAGATTTGGAAATCAACGATATTGTACCCTTTGAGTTCTCCAAAATGCTTTCAGTGTGCGTGTTTTCTCTACGGGGGGAAATCTGGTTATTGATGCTTTTTCTCATTTGAATAATTTAGCAATAACACGAAAATGAATTTCCTGCGCCCTAGCCTACTAGCATTCACAGAGCTAAATAGTGTATCAGACTTTTAATAGCTCGCCCGTGGATGTTGTTGCATCACTTTTGAAACTTCTTTTCCAATTGTGTCCGCTTGAAGATAATCTCCAGCTAATAAGGGGATTTGTATTCTCCGCTAACAGAGGTTTTACTTTTTCTTTATTAAATGCTTTGAAAAAAACATGCACCCCTATCAGTGGTATCAACCTCGCGCTGTCTGCTTGATAGGATTTAATACAAAACAATACCAGAAGTGCCCCTGCTGGCATGTTGATGAGGGAACCAACTTCAAAAGTTGATAATAACACATAAAGTGAATGAATCAGTGAAACAAAATGTAAAATATGCAGGTAAACATATGCATGCAATATATTATAAAAGTACTAAGATGAACTTTTAACTTTCCCTCCCCTAAAAGAGATGAAGGAAAATATTCAGAACGAACCTTCTGAATATTTTCCTTCAACTTTCTGCCGCCTTTTGAATAACAGCAAATCCACAATCACCAATTACCGCGTTGGCAAAATCTCTGTCTGAACCCTTTGCCCCTCGTATTATGTGTCAGCTGATCTCGGTACCGTATTTCCCTAATTAACCAGACGAGAAATGTGGGCCTCAAAGTGCGTTGGCGCCTGCTTGATCGAGCCTGTTCTCTCAGAAGCAGGTACCCAACTACAGTTGCTGTGAATTTGTATTGGCTAATTAGATCCCCCCCCTCCCATAAGCAAGAAGGTTGTTAGCGCCATATGCAGGGTGTCCTCTGTCCTGAGATTTCTCCCAGACATTCTATTACCGACTCCTCTTTTGTGATAACAAAAGCAAAAAAAAACAAAAAAACCCTAAAAACAACAAGGAAGCGGGCACAAACTTGACAAAAACTCATTTCTGGGCCTGTCAACAAGCCAAGTTTCCCTGAGACTTTGCCCGCAAACACGACAAACAGCAACAGCGGGTATCAAGTCAGCAGAAAACAGAGGGATAAGACACTAGTGGTATTATCATGACCTTCTATTTCCTCTAATGCTGGGTTGGCAGGGGGGGCATGCCGAGTTGTGTTGTCTGAGCATTTGCGCGGACTATATTGACAAAGCTGCGGATGAAGAAGGTGTCTATTAAAAGACCCCCAGGCCCCGTTTGTCCCATTTAGTCGATGGGCATCAAATCATTTATCTTTCTGATGTGGAAAAGAGGACAAAATCAATACGGACAGAACGGTCGACGTCGATAAACTAGGGGGATTACTATTGTGCAGGCAATATGATATGCGGCGGGAGTGGAATAGAAATGTGGCTTAATGGGCTTTCAGCAGAGGCCGGACAAAGTCTGGCATGAGGAGAGTGGATGTCAAGTCCTTTGTTTGTCCAAGTGACTAGCAGTCAAAGCGCAAAACTACTCAATGTGCTGACAGACAGCACTTTGGGGAGAGTTCCTCACCTTTTTAATATACTTGTGCATGTTATAAAGAGGCATTAAACGTCACAGAGTAGCAAGTGCAATCGGAAATGTGAAGGGTTTGTTTTAGCTTGTCATTCCGGTTAAATCAAAAGGGTGTTAATATGACCTGCCCTGCCTAAACAATTACCTCCACTCCAATTAAAATTTCCAGCAGAGTTAGGCAAGAGGTTTTGGATATGCAAGCCGGGAAAGAAATAACACAAATAAAACGCCAGAGAGACATTTCAGAGAATTCTCCTGTCTGCTGAGGGATATCAACCATGCACAATGAAACGTTTGAAGGCTCTCTGTTTTTAAGTTTCTTAAATGCGTGGACTTTTTTCCCCATTGCGGAAGCACAAAGGCGAGCCGAAAACACGCCAGACAGCCTTGGCGAGGCTGCAGACTGACGGGGCTGTGACAAACGCCGAGTGCAAACGCATTCTTTTGATGATTCAAATATCTGTAAACATCTCGGCGTAATGTCTTTGTCAGATGTTGTTGTTGGATACATAAAAGCACCAGTCAAAATATACTATCATATAATATTATGATAATAAACTTTATTTGTGCAGCACTTTTGAAATCAGACAATAAAACAACAATAAATAAAAGCCAGTAAGATTAACAATAAAAATGCCAGAGATAAATTAAAAAAAAAAAACAAGCTTGCAGAGGAATAAATCAGACAAATGTACTGAGATCAATATATATATATATTAAGCAAATTAAATAAAAGCCTGTCTGCAGAAATGTGTTTTAAGAGATAATTTAAGAGGACACTAAATTTACCAGCCTAATGTTGCCTTTAAGTGCTGTCAGAAATAATAAGGATGAGTTGAGAGCACATGAACAACTCAACAAAGTGGTGAATACAACTGGAAAACATTATAATGATGAATATAATCACGCAAAAGTGGACATTTTCTGTGATACCTGAAAGGTAAGTGCATGGAGTGTATTCATTATTATATGTCATTGGACATTATTTGTATTATTATTATTATTTTTTTTAAAAACAAAAAAACATTTTTGTTTTTATGGATGAATTAAAACATCAGTTACATGTGTTTTGTTACAGGGTCCATTTTGATGTCTGATGTTGGAAGTAGGAGGTTACAAGGAGACCTTGAAGGCAGCATAAGCTCCTCAGTCATGGTTTTCCAAAGCTTAGAGGCCTGAACAGCAAAAAGATGATCGATATTGGAATATTGGCCTTGTACATTTTCTAACATGTAAGGGCTGTTTCAGTCAAAGACAAGGTCTGAGACATAAACATCCATACTGCTTTTCTACCACTGTTCCTATCCTTGATGCTTCACAATAATTCATAAACTACTTTTTCAGCATCAGCTCTCCATTGCCTGTGTGTACAGTTCGATTGATGAATTCGCCAGTCGATAAAGCTTTATGAGATGATTTTGAATTGAAATGCAATTCATTTTGGTCCCAACGTACAGCGTGTAGTGGATGCTAACCTCGAAGTTGTAGCATCATTGATCAAATGAGCCGTTTCATAGATTTAGCGAAGGTTGAAATGGTCCCTGTTTAGGATCCAATGGAGAGAAACAGACAGCAGAATTGGCTAAACAACCGTCAGTTTCCATATGTATGGGAATACCCGCCTGCCCTAACCGGAAATCTGCTATTCTAGTGAGTGCAGTTTGCTTTCTTTCAAGCTGTTAAGCTGCATACCAGAGTCATCTATATTGCCAGTGTACCAACAGCAAACTTAATTCCACCCGAGGCCGATGCACCTCTTACTCCGGCAACACAGGAGATTGATTATTGAACCGAGCTCGTGCCGCACACCTAGATGTACAGTAGAGCGTACATTTCCTGCTGATGGCTTTCACCTCGGAGTCAACGAGGAAGCGAGGGAGGGAGACAGGGGTTAAATGGAGAGGGGGACTGTAGGGGAATAAGGCGAGTGATTACTTGTGTGTGGATGGGAATTTAGGTGAAGGCGCAGGTGGTAGCGGCAGCGAAAGTGAGGTTTCCCCTCTCGCCGCATGGGCCTAGGTGGGATTCGGGCAGCGTGCGGTGAATCTAACGACCTCTGTCGTGGTGAAATATCCTCCACAACCTCAGCACCATTGATTTGCAGCGCCACAAGGTCACTGTGGTGATATATATTTATTTATATGTATATCTCCCTGCCAGCTTTACTCTTTTACTGCCAAGATGTTCTTGTCCTCTGCATTATTCAGAGTTTAACTGCAAAACAATTTAAGATAGAGGGGGTTGCTGTGGTCAGAATGAGAGAGATCTGCTATTTGGCTGCCATCAGAAAAGGGAAAGAAGTTCCCAAACATATGCAGATGAAGATTAACTATCATGACTTTAGATTTTGAGCCACTGAATTCCACTTTTTTTGTCCACCTCATGGTGTAGGGAAGAAAGCATTACACATTTCAGCCAAAAAAAGTCACTCATTTGTCCAAGTGAATCTAAACAAACTCAACTAACCAATGAAAGGCAGGTAGCAGGTAATATTGAAAGATCAGAATGTTGCCTAAGACACCCTGAGACAAAATATTCCATTTGCCGATGTGCTACCTCGCTAATATCCATTCATAGCGTGTCCAGCCATTACTTAAAAGGTTGGCATTAGCGGAGTGCTCTTTTAATGCGCTTTTGATCCGCCGCCCCTCAAGAAAGTCTTTACAATTCTAAAAGTGGGCAAATGGCGATGCCTGTCCTCTCCTTAATGAGTGCACCACAGACAGTATTCTCTTATGAATATTGCTCTCAGGCTGCCTGACCTGTGCATAATAACGTAGTTCGCACTCAGAGAAATGACAGTAATGAGTGACTTTAATAACAGCTTTTGGCCTTTCAGAAAACACGTGATCGAAATACAAAAAAAAGAGCCGTTGCTGCAGCTTTGGAGGTGGCCTAAAGACTTGAAGCGAAATTCAAGTTCATGACGAAAAGGAAAAACCCTTAAGTCGTTATGTCGCGCTAATGTAGACCCTGGTGATGCTCTATAGACACTGAACACAGGTTGACACGTTCAAAAGCTATTTTGGGGTTTTAGTTGCAGTTTATGCAGTCGTCAAATTGGGTTACAGCCGGTCTGCATGCGAATACTGCAACGGCACCGTGTCATAGATTGATCCGCAGCTGCAAATAGGTACTGCTGCTGCCAGCAAGGCAATACACTCCCTCATCAAAAACTGGAAAATATCCTTGAACCCAAAGTTGTGCCGCTTGCAGAAAAAAATACAACCTCACAGCTTATGAGTAAAAAGGGAAAATCCTATGGACGTCAATAAGTCACTGACATGTAGAGTTATGGACAAGCAGGTCTGATGCTTTTTTGCTAATTGGCTGTTAAACCAAAGGCCTAACGGCAAATAAGGCACTTCGTAATTCAACAGCCAAGGTAGAGTAAACAATAAATAGACACCGTAAAAGTGGCAGGATGCGGCGAGGCTCAAAACGAACCCATCTGAATGATGGTAATGACAAATTGGAGCCGGCCATTGAAGAGTGCACTTACTTTGCCTCATCATTTTCATCTCTCCCCTTCAGTTCATCGGCAAAGCCGTGTATCTTATTGTGAAGTTCAGCAACCCGTTCTAATTGTGTTGTGAAACATCCCCTGTGTAAATCAAACGTCTGTTTTCCGTGTCTCGCCACGGTGCATTTTAAGTGGGAGTCTGAATCTGACATCACTGCAAGATTGCCCCTGACTCACATGTAAACACATCAATATCATTCAAGCATCCTAAGGATTAATATGTCAGCCGTCTTGGAAAGTGAGCAGCGCACCAAAAGGCCAATAGATCAGTTAGTTTTCATTTAGAGAGTGGCTTAGAGCAAAGATGCTGGATTTTCAGCACTGACAGGCTAAAAACAATGACGTGTGATTCCAAAATGTTGAGTTTAGTACAGATAATAATTAAACTAATTATTGGATGGGTGATAACCAAGTGATATCGATGGTTTCTTCATAGTTTATGGTAAGAATCCTAGCTAAGCGTTTGCGGGGTCTGAAATGAAGCAATACTTCTGAGCGGTGTCGATTTCTCTTTGACTCCTACTGCTGACTACTACATTAAATGTTTAGTTCATGGAGTTGTCAACGGGGGAGGCCAAGAGAATTTGACAAATCGCTCCTCTCGTCAGTGATTTGTCAGAGATTCCATCTCAGCGGAAAGGCTTTCCGGCACGACACATTCTGAAACCTGATAGCAGTGTAATGCTGGAATTAATCGTGGATTGCTGTCTTTCCGAGATAAATTCCCTGTCGGAATCGGTGTCCGTCCATTCGTTCGTTGTTTGTCACAAGTGATAACTCAGGCTCTCTGGTCTGGTTTTAACAAAACTTTGGGGATCGACGCATCACTATCGTGCTCCAGCATTTACTAAATTAGACTGATTGGTCCATTGTAATTGTGATTGATGTCCCAAGGGGTAACAGCATCATTTGTGCGGGGTGACACCTTTACTGTTGCCTTGTTTCAGGAAGAATTGACCTGTCTCACAACTCATCCATGAAGCACGTCTCTGGGAGGACGTCAGCTGACACTCAACTTTAGGGTCAATGCAACTCTGTAAATGCGGCACCATCAATGGAGCATCATGAGGGCTTGAAAAGTCCACATCCACTCCGATATTTCACTTTTCTGTCGCACCCTCGCAGTGCTGGGGGAAAGAGCGAGCGAGGAAATTGAAGGCAAAGGCTGTTACATGTACGAATCCCCGCACCACACCTCCTGATTTATTTTGTTTTCCTCTCCCTGGGCTCTTCCTCCCTCTGTTTACCTCTCCTTCTCTCTCCCTTTCTCTCTCTCCCTTCACAATTATCTCTTACAGCCTGTGAGGTGATTAATGGGTTTCATTTGATGTCCTCTCCTACCCTTCGCCGAGCACCAACAAATAAAACCGGGGCCCAACGCACAAATTGTCCCTCAGAAGAGCCGTAAAAAACGGGGGAAAATACGGGGGCTGCGAAGGACAATGAAGCGGAGAGAGATCTGGCCTTTGGAAAGAAAAACATTTGCTGTGGAGCAGCCTGGAACGCTTTTCTCCATAGCCGCTCTCCCCAGAGAAATCCCCCTACCACTAATCTACAGTTATTGCTACTGCCGACGGCAGTCTCCAAATTAAACAAGGGAGGGGGATAAAAAACACTTAGACCTCATCGTTTCCCCACAACTCGTTTCCTGTGTTTCAAAAAGACCTCGTAAGTGACATTATCTGGCTAATCATTGGCCCAATTTGCTACGGGGAAAGTCAAAAAACTCAAAAGCTGGTCAGCTAGCAAGGACAGTACTTAGCTATGCAAAGTCACTATTTGATTTTTTTTTCAAATACTGCAAAACCATTAATTTTGATTAATTTGGGCAGCATGGCCTGGTGTTTACTGATGTCGTCTCCCAATTTTAGAGTCCAGGTTTGATCCCTGTACCTGCCGAAGTACCCTTGAGCAAGATACCTAACCAGTACCTGGTTCAGGGGCATTGAACTCAGTTGGAAAAAGAGACTAGCACCCATGGAGGATTAATAAAAGTATATCAAATCAAACTCAAAAAACCCTATGTACTGTACTGCCACATATATATAAAGACCACACTGTAGCACTTAATTTATACTGACACCGGATTGCTAACTTTCAAAAACTACAAAGAGAGCCTGGACCATCAGTATATAGTTTTGCTTTGAGCCCAAACCGAGGGACCTTTCTTCCCTCAACATATCCGGCAGCTTTATTCCCAATGAAAAGGAAAGGCATGTCTGATGTAACAATTATACATTTCAGGCACTCCTCCACTGAGACACCTGATCACAACCCAAGCATTTCCTTTCCTCTGCGGCTTTTGAGGGAGTCGGGGCCTCTCCTTCCTCCTCTAGGCCATTTTCGGCGGTCTTATCCAAGAGGCATGGGGGGCGGAAATGCCAGCCAATGACATTCAGCTCAGTAAAGGGTACATCAGTCCATCTGCTTTGCAATTCGCAGCTGTCTGACCACTTACCAAACCCTGTCTGGGCATCATTACCGTATGTTCGCTGCCCTTCTGACAAGTGGACCCTATGTGAGGCAAATACAAAGGCACCCCTGAGGTCATCCAGAAGTGGAATTACCAACGAGGGGAAGAGAACACGATGCTATCTGCCAGGCATTGACTGCTACTGTAGCTTGTAAGTGTCATGGCATCCAATACTGGTGTCATTTCATACATAGAAGATGACATTCAAGCTTGCGCAATGCTAATGTCATTACCAAAGGCTTTTCTAAATTCCGTGTCCTTTTTTTCTTCCAATAAAGACGATCAAATGCCATTGTCACGCAAACAGAACACCAGTCGCGCGGCCTCCCGGCGTTTGCAGATATATTCAGTTTCCAATTAGCAAATGGTAAAATATCACCCAAACACCCGGCGACAGCAAAAGGTATTCAGCAGAAGTGGATCTCCAATCAGCAAAGTGCCAGGGTACACAACGGTGTTTTACTTTAACAAGGAAACTAAAGCAATGTATAAGTAAAGGGGAAGATAAATCATTCAAATCACCTGTCTTGAAGCCTC
>CABFOQ010001736.1:0-11511 GCA_900660455.1 Gephyroberyx darwinii | reverse complement strand
CCTCCTCCTCGCCCCCTACCTCGCCTTCCTCCCCCCTCGCTAGTCTCTAATATACGGGATGATTTAAGCCAATGTTGCTGTTGGTTCTCTTGAAAGCTGCTGCATTTGGGAAATGATCAAAACAGAAATATAGATAGGCATGGTTGTTGCTGCTTAATTGCATCTTGCTTGTGGTGCTGTTCAGATACTTGACGGTGTGAGAAACAATGAAGTATCTCAATTCATAGCTAACAAAGAGAGAGTGCTGCGTTTAGTACGATCCATGGACTCTACAGCACAATCCCTTGAACATCAGTAGAATTGAGGCATTTTAACTGCGTGTAGAGAAAAGAAACAGACCAACCACAATCACTCAAGTGATTGGTGCTTCATGGTAAAGCTTTTATTCACCCAGCTGGTTGCATTTTCACTTAAATATTGTGGCTCATAAAACGCTCTGTGCACCACTAATTACAACCAAAATCTATGATTTGGCTGCCATCTTCCCAGCACGACACCAAGCCCACCTCCCCAGCAGTTTATATCGGCTCTGGAGCATCTTGAATTTCTTCGTCTGCATGTTGGTTAACTTGGCGGTACCGTGTTGTGTGTGCCGACTCCTGCTACCAGTCTTGAGCATCACCAAGACGTCTTTACCTCACGGTGGATTAGCTCACAGTGGAGCGTTTAAGAGGGACTGAAAACAATGTTGGAGGTTTCCTGACTTTAATGCACAATTAGTGCAACAGCACCACTCCACACTGGCACTCTAAGTATCTGTCTCTGCCCCCTCGCGCTCATTCATCTCTGTCCTCCTCTGGCGACTCTGTCTCGACTTTACAGCCTGTTGCAACATGCTGGAACGTTTAGTCCAGGGTGCAGGCAGAAAGGGGGATTTGCTTTGTGTCGTCTCACTCGGGCCATAGACTTGTGTCAACGCTGGACTTGTAAGAGGGAAAAACGACTTGGGGAAGTGTGTCGAATTTGTCAAAATTACATCGGCTTTGCTACGCAGTGAGAATAGGGGAATGGCAAATTCTGCATCATCTGGTGTGTTTATGTGTGTTTATGTCTGTGTGTGTGTGAGTGTATGTATTTACGCATGCATACACGTGATAGACTATGGGCAAATGTGTTGGATGTTGTCCTCGTGTGTTTTTAATGTGCACATGACATTGAAAACCAGTGAGGCGTCCAGAGAGAGCAGCAGGCTGATCTCCAGTCGGGGGGGCGAGGGGAGGCGAACGGTGCTCTTGACACCGGTGGTTAGCCAGTCAGTCCGATCTAATGGATGATGATGGATAACAGCTCCCCTCCTGCGTTCATGTGACCCGCGCGCCTCGGGGGAGTGAACAAGTCCACATGCCCTTTGACCCTTCCTGGAGTCGGGCAGGGGGAGGCGAGGCAGGCGAGGCGCACTGGAGCCAAACACAGTCAATCATCTTCAGCGACACTTCCTCTGCAAGGGCCTTTCTGTCTCGGCTTTTGAAGGTGCTATGTGAAACCGTCCTCACGTGGTCCTACACAGCACCAACCCCCCCCAAAAAAACCATCTAACTCCTATAAACAATCCTTGAAATATACTGACCAGGTGAATCTTGGTGAAAGTTATGATGCCTTATTGATTTCACCTGTTTGAAACCAATTTTACATGCAACTGCCAGCTTCCCTCTATCAGTATCACAGTGTAGCTTCCAATACCTGTCACTGGAACTGTCTGGTAATGTACATGAGTGTTAAATGTCCTTGCTCAGAGGCATTTCAGCAACATTGATCAGTCTCAATGTCTGGAATCGAACCAGTAACCTTTTAACTTGAACTTTTAACCTTTTAACCAATCTGCCAAATGCCCAGTATTCAGATATACTGGAGATTTGAGACGTGTTTTAGCAAGCTTTGAACCGATACCATCAGGGAACAGCTTGGTTCCATGGGTAGATACTCAGATTACTTCACCACCATACCAGACAGGTACTATCTACTGAAGTTAAGGATCACAGAAACATACCACAAGAACCTAGAAGAGCTGTTACCTTTCATATCAGACCATCACTGTGCTATGATGGACTAGTTGAGATCCTGTGTAGAGGTATTTGAGCACCACAGAACCACTGAAGAACCAGTAGAATGTGAAAAGTCATTGAGGCTCTTTGAGTGGTTCTTCAACTCTAAACTATAAAGGCCACAAATAACCTGTGAAATGTTTTCATGTCTTTTCTGAGACAACATTTTTGTCATAGTTGGGATATAGTTTAATGATAATGTTTTGTTGTTGCAGGGCTCAACAAAATCCTCCAAGAGCATGGAGTCTCGACGCAGACCTTCAAGGTAAGATACCGATTAACCTGAGTCCTCCTCTCCTCTCCTCTCCTCTCCTCTCCTCTCCTCTCCTCTGTTTTCCCATGGAGCACGGGACAGCAGGGCATTAATGTTTACTGATAACAGCAAGTCGTCCATAAAAGGCTTTATTCGGTTTATTGGACCCTGTGCGTCTGTCTATTCTGGGAATAAAACCTCTTTGTAACTTTGCCAAAAAGTGCAGAAAGATAATTCATTAGATGAAACGAGTACCAAAGCAACAAAATGCCTTTTAAAAGAACGAGTTTTACAGAGTTATGACGCATTTGAATAGAAACGTTAGGAGGTAATATGATATGATTTAGTAAAGCTACAAGCCCCTCAATTGTACTGGACCCCACGCTGTTTTGTTGGACAAAAAGGTATGCTGTGTCATACCCCCCCCCCGGGAGTCACATGTGTTGTCAGTTGTGTAATTAATTTGTAAACCTTTACAAGACACCACATCAAGGATCATCTTGAACCTCGACACTGAGTTAGGGTTTTATTTAGCAGAGCAAAGAGTTAAACCAAACAGCTGAACATGTGATTCACCACCACCATGAGCAGCACACACATTTGTACTGTATGTCCATCTGTAATTTGTATGAAACTTTCTTGTCCATCAGGGAAAAATCCAAGGCTTGATCAAGTACATGGCAGCACACTCACATTTGACATTGGTGTCTTATGTAATCTGTAAGCTGAGTGAAGGAATCACTGGAGTCAGACAGGCTTATTTACAATCCAGCAAATAGATAGACAGTTTTCATCATCTGTACGTGGGTGCAGCACAATACTACACAGCTGATGAAATAACAGCAAACATACTATATTCTGCCCTCCAAACAGAAGCAATGTGACTTAAGGTGAATTACAGCATTGGTGTTTATTTGGAGGAATAGCCTATTTAACTTCACATATGGATCAAACTTGGTGAGTCTGCACTGACGATGCCAAAAAGTACCACATTGAGATTAAATGTACACTTATTTTCATGTTTCTATAAGTGTACTTGTCTGACTAAGCCCACATTTGTAGAGTAGACATGAAATTAAGTCCAAATTGACAAATACCGTGTTGTGTTTCTGCAGGAAACAAAATGAAGCAAATGAATGAGGAAATGAATCCAAGTATAGTTAGAAATTTGTTTCATCTAGACTGCATGTTACTTATTTACAACTAATCTAACTTCATAATGCTGACATCTGCATCGTTCCTTCTCCTTCAGTTCTTGAGAAACTGCAGGTATAAGCCAGACAGGAAGTACCACAAGCCTGGTGTTGTTCTTCCCTGATAAGAACAGGGTGAAACAGCCAACAGACTGTGGGCAAGGAGGGCAGTCAGTACTCAGTATTTAGACAGGAGGAACTTCGTCTGTGTGCTTTTGCATGAAACACCTGGCATAAAACACTTCCTTTATTAAGAAGTATCCATACAAAGTGATTTTTTTTACGTCTTAACGTCTCACGTAGAGGTCGAACATTCATGGCTCACTGCTGGTGTTTGTCCAAATGCACAAATGCGATCGCTGCAGCGGTGAAATTGAGCGTGTGGAGATAATGCGGCATTCGTCAAAGGCGATATGCAGAAAAAAGGCAATCGCCTCATCTCGTTGACTGATGAGAAGCAGGTTGGCGCTGCGCCGCTCAGTCGGTCAGTCCATGCTGGTGGATCTGGAATAGGACCAAACCACAGGTCTATATCAGCCCGACTGTACCCAGGGGGAAAAGACATACATATTCAGAGAGAGAGAGAAATGGAGGTAGAGAGAATGAGACAGAGAGAGACAGATGTAGAAGCAAAAAGTAAAATAGAGAGACAAATGTAAAGAGGAGAAGAAGTGAAAGCAAAAAAGAGAGGGGGAGGCACAAAGAGAGTTGCTACAAGTAAAAGACAAAAAACCACAAATTTTTGAAGGCAAATCACACTGAACTTCCAAATATGTCATAAAACTGAACAAAACTAAAGTAAGATGTTTGGTGTGGTACAGTAGAGAGAGCATGTGTGACATATCAATTTCTCCTGTATCACTGATGATGAATAAGTTCCAGTTAGCACACTTTGAGTGGGTCCAGATGTACAGTGTAGAGAAGGTTATTTGTATAGTAAAGCTGGGGCGATTCTCAGCCCCAGACATATGAGCAATCTTCTCAGGGGCTACTCACGGTTGACACATGTGGGAAATATGTTGTCGTCTGGAGGCTTTGGGTCCAGACACCTCTCCCTTAACCTTTTCTCTTGCCCTCTTTGTCCTTTCTCTCATTCTCTCCTCGTTGGGTTATTTTTCTCTCTCTGTCTCTTTGCTGTCTCTGTAGACATTTTGGCAGACTTGAAATGGACAATTTTGAAAGTAATGAAACACACAGCGCAAACAATTAAAGGAATAGTTCAGTTAAAAACTGGGTTGAAGTTTTGTACAAAACCCAAACACAGAGTTAGCTCCATCTGAGCCTCAACTGATCTGTCTCAGAAGACTGCCACCCCCATACCTTCTACTATGGGCTGGCGAGTTGTAAACACCAGAGCGCTGTAGCCTTAGGCACGTCTTAGTACAATGTTGGGAGATAAGGAGATAAAGAGGTAAATACTGGACTTTTGGAACCACAGTGCAATCGTTTTTCTATAAAACACTTATTGCAATTATGCTGCAGGAGCTGTTTGGAGAAATGTGATGGACATTTTATGCATTTTTTGGAGCTCCAAAGAGATGGTTCTGTTAAGAGAAGTAGAAGTAGAATTTGAAATTTGATCACTTTGGCGACCCCTTGAGTCCCGTAGTGGTAGTGTTTTACATCACTGTCGCAAAAATAACTCTTGCTTTCACTTGCTTGGAAAACGGTGCTCTCTCACCTCATATTGAGTGGTGCTCGCTCGGTCATTGTTGCATTCTCACTAATGTGGTCTGTTGTCTATGCAATTTTTTTCCCACCAAATGTTTTTGTTTAAAACTAGATCAAGCTAGCAAAGCCGTTTTGCATTGCAAGTGCTGACAAAACATTTTGGCAAACAGGCTACTATGTTCTGAGACCTGAAGACCCCCAACCTACCGGAGTGTAGCAACATAGTAGAGTGGATCTAATCTTCTTGACACATTGGGTGGATGATGTGGTTATCCTGATTGTCCCAGGACTGTAGTAACTTCAACTACAGTAACGTATGAAGCTGCACACCTAGCTAGGTGCTGTGGGACTGGATCTGGACTTGTTCGTGTACAAACAAGTAGAGCAGTTCAGAGTGAGGCAGTCCTCTTCCTGTTTTGGTGGAGGCACTTCCTTTGTGCTGTAAGTCAATCCTGCACAGTTTGCAGGAAAGCAGCACATAGATTGAATATCTTCAATAGTTTGGAAGAAGGCTGAGATGGTTGTTTTGGTACAAACTTCAATGCAGTTGCAGCTGACATGGGGTGAGTAGTTAATGACTGAATTTTCATTTTGGGGTGAACCGAAGTCTCTCTCCCTCCCTCCTCTCTTTCATCCCTCTCATTTTTGGCCTTCTACAGATATGACTCCAGACAAGCCAGATTGGGTAAAACGTCACCTCAACTCGTTTGACGTTTGAGGTTCCTACCCCAACTCCATTCCCTACCAATGGCCATAATATTTTGTTTGGTCTGCAAAGCGCACACACTCTGGCTGGAATGTGGGGATATTTTCATAATCTGGTGTGTTTATCTATTGAATCAATCCCTCTTCGCTCTGTTTTCCCTCTCAGCCGGCCCAAGTGAAACAACACGACATGTGTTTAATGCAATGGCATTTTGGAGGCAAACTTGAACCGCTCGGGGATTTAGTGATGTCATGCACTCAGTGAAATGTGGAGATGGTATTTATGTGGTGTGTTGCCTTCTCCATAATAGGATATTTGTTCCTTGTAAGTTTGAAAGAGAGTCTTGTGTTTATTGTAACTGGAATTTGGTCCTGTGAGGATATTCAGGACTTTACAGTGTAACAAAGTTTGCGGATTAAGTATTTTTAACAGCAACAAATTGATCTATTTGGATGTTAAATCACATAACGACTATGAGGATAAAGTGCAGGTTGTCAGGTTCATGAAAATTCATGAAAAGTCATGATGAACGTTTAAAGTCACTGTGACAGAAGAGCACATTTAGATTTTGTTCATAAAGTAGTAGTTTGTAGTTATCACAGTATCTCTAACAGTCTCTTAAATTGACTCTAAATCCTGCATCTATTCAGCATTACTCCTGCACACAGTTCTTTCTTTCATCGTATACAGTACAACCAAATTAATACTTGGAGATGGACCCCAAGAGTTCTTCATCTAAATCCAGGACACGCTTTGGCTGGATCGGTAGTGCAGCCATCGTTAATTCTGTGAAGCATAAGATCATGGACACTGGTGGGAAATCTTCTCCACACACAGTTTGGTATTTTCGTTCTGTTTCAATTCATCACTTTCTGTCTCCTAAACAGCAGCGAGCGAACGCTCTGTCCAGAGAAAGCTTGACTCACCGTTACATCTTTTACCTCATTCTCTCTTTCCTTTAGCATCCTTTAGTATAAAGGTTGGTAAACATGCTGCTGCATGCTGTATGCAACCAGCATCACAATACATGATTTCTGGGTATTGAAGTCCATCATTTCAAACAGTTACTTCTTGCTGCCATTTGGGGCTGCGAACACGCGAAATTGCCTTGGGCAGCTTATCGTAAACGTCTCTCTCCGTCTCTTTCTGTCTCCCCAGGAGTGTGAGTCTGCTGCAAGCCCTGGAGGAGAGCTACGAGGTGGACCTGGTCTACATCACAGAGAGAATCATCTCCGTCTCCTTCCCCAGCGGCGTGGAGGAGCAGAGCTATGCTGCCAACCTGCGTGAGGTGGCTTCCATGCTGTGCTCCAAACACGGCCACAACTACCTGGTAAAGTTTTCCTCCTACTTCCGGATGATGCCGCTGATGATGACAAGTGTTGTTGTAATGTTTTATGGGGTTATTATGTTTTAGCTCCTGCTGTGTGAATGGTGACATGTCATGACATAGACAATCTCCTTCTGAAATATTAGGAAAGTGGTTTAATGTCTGCTTAAATAGATTCAGTGCCACTATCATATATGAACTATCTTTCCAAAAAAGTAGGTGAAGGCAAATATTGGTGACAATACTTCAGATATGTTTTTATGTTATTACTAAAACTATTAATACTTTAGTTAACATTTCTTAAGAGGACCAGCAATTACAAGAGCCAGTTATACTGTAAATGCTCTGATCGCTGGTTCAGCTGAATATATTGTAGTTATCAGTCAATATATAATGTAATGGTTAAATTCCCACAACAGACATTTGTCAGAGTGAAAAAGTAAGAACAATGTATTGATTGTAGTGTTGACTGACTTCTTCTTCTCCAGCTCTTCAACCTCAGTGAGAAACGTTATGACATCAACCAGCTCAACCCAAAGGTAAGCCAACTTCTCTTCTCTTCTCTTCTCTTCTCTTCTCTTCTCTTCTCTTCTCTTCTCTTCTCTTCTCCTCTTCATGGTCTTCTCTCTGCTTTGACTTCATAGACCCTAAGATGCCATGTGTAACCAACAACTCTCTCTCTCTGTCTGTCTGTCTGTCTGTCCATCTGTCTGTCTCTCTCTCAGGTGTTGGACTTCGGCTGGCCTGACCACCATGCTCCAGCCCTGGATAAGATCTGCAGCATCTGCAAGGCCATGGACACCTGGCTAAGCGCAGATAGCCACAACGTGGTGGTCATACACAACAAGGTGAGGAAGTCCATGTCTACTCCAGACAGTAGAGGGTGCTCTCAGGCTCTTCTCGGGGCCCCCCTCCCCTGAGGCTGTGTTTGTGTGTTTGTGTGGTAATCTTCCTGCAATTTGTCAGAGTGAAACACTGATTTTAAAATGTGTGTGTATGTCCTTTTGTTTGTGTTATGGTAGTATTAGAGGAAGGTTAGAAAATTGAATTAAGGGATGGGAAGAAAGATGCACACACCCCACCAGTCTTTTTCCTTTTACCCATAATGAAACCATTCCCACTCTATCATATACTAAATTGACAAATACTTCCCTGTCATTGCCTGAGGTTTCTGCAACACAGTATACTCTTGTGGCAAGCCCCACCTATCTGGCACACAAGTACACCAAAACAAACCACAAAATGTCTGTCCAAATACTACTACTGAACCCAGGTCCCAAACATAATACCAAATATTTTTTCCATCAACCCCACTGTGTCCCTGATTGTGTTTTGCAACACAACTATTACCAATCGTGTCTTAAACCTCTTCGCCTCATTCCAAGACGTTCCCACAGGGAGGTTACAAACAACACGGTTGCTATAACGACCGGTGTTATTTTTCTCCGAGTTGAGTAACGCTCATGATGAGAGCGTGGGTTGGAAGTTGTGGTGGTCACTAAGGAAGTAGCCCGTGTTGGGTTTCCACATATCAACAAATCATTTCCAGTGGACTTCATGCTGTTTAAGTGTAAGATATTTATAATGTGGAACATACTCACTATTCATGGTGCTCCTTGTTTCCAAGATGGATAGATGTGTAAAATTAGTGTAATTTGAGATTCAATTGGTTTATTTCCATAGCAACGTGTGCTTGGAATTTAGCTTGGTGAGCGTAACACTAACAACACCACAATAAAGACACAACAACATAGATAGCAGTAAACCATATACCAGTTAGCGGGAAATATTTAATACCTCCCCAAAGGTTCAATACCCCTCTACATAAATAATCCTGGTAAAATGGGAATATTTATCCACACTATTTTAGAATCAGAAAAAATATTATGGCAATCCAAATAATGTTTTACTATCAAATCCTGTGCACAGTTCCACCATGACCACTAGTTAAAATCAATTCCCTGTAGTTTATTGCTTCTTGATTGATCTCTTTTCAGGGCAACCGTGGCAGAACTGGAGTGGTGGTGGCAGCATACATGCATTACAGCAACATATCTGCCAGGTAGGTATATAACCCCAGGGCCGAGTCACAGGAAAAAGGGGAACGTGGGGGTGATTCGGTACTTTTGAATGTCCCGATGTAGGAATTATTATCTGCAAATAGAAAGATCGAGTTGGGGAATAAAAACAGAGAGGTTAAAGGAGGAGAAGAGAGGAGAGGCAAGACTAGATAAGCCTGCATTGTTCATCACAAGACAGAAGAGGTGGAGATGTGAGGAGCAGAAGGAGGAGTGGGGGGGGTAGCATGGGACTGGAGAACAGCAGCAAGAACATGAAGAAAAATGTTTGATATAATAGTCCTGAGCAGAGTTCATTGAAAGGAATGGGTCACAGGATTCAAATTATAACTGCTCTCACTTTTCTGTAGCCTGACAATAATGAATTGTCACGTTGCTTTGCTTCATTAGATTTGTTTTCAGTGATGCCAAAATAGAACGGCGTTTTATTGCGTAACCAAAGGAGACCTAAACTGTTTAACAATCAGAAGACCTGCCAGACTCATGTGGGTTTACCCTGCCTGTTGTTTTTGAAAGAATGCTGATTGGCCAGGGGAAAAAGTTTAACACTGCCTATTCCTGGAGAAGTCTCTAGCTTTGTCTGAAAGCCCCATAATGTCATGATTAAATTTAAAACTCATTTTGAGTGTAATAGCTTAGAAAATTTCAAATTATTGAAGCAGCGAAATGCCAGAAACATGAACCAATAGCAGAACTCACCATAGGTGAATACAGATGTTCCACAATATGTTGCATTATGGATTGAGATTAAGGTTTGAGGTTTTATTGTGCATCGCTCGTGGCTCATAGGCTGATTCCTGTTTCATCAACCTCTCACCATCCGCTAGTTGTTTAAATCCAGAAAACCACAGAATGTTTAAACCCAATCTCTCGAACCATTTCACTAGCTTTGGTTGAATATAGATGACGTTTTGGGATTCTTTGGAGTCCCTTTTGATATATGCTGTATGTGTGCTAACCACGTCTTTCTGTTGGGATGCAGTGCTGACCAGGCCCTGGACAGGTTTGCTATGAAACGCTTTTATGAAGACAAAGTACTTCCTGTGGGCCAGCCGTCTCAGAAAAGGTCAGTCTTCCCTCACTTCCTGTTTATGGTACAATGAGTTTGACCCCAGACTGAACTGTCTCACAAAGTAATCTCTGTCCTTACACTTACTTACTTAATTAAGCCATTTAAACTGCAACAGTAGAACAGGTAAGGGCCTTTGAAGCCCCTAATCTCAAAAAACCTTCTGTAATAAAGAGCAAGTGTAAGGGACAGCAATACCAGAACCAGACCTGGGTCAACCCAGGTCCCTACATGAGATAATATGATGATAGGATAATACACAACGTTTAGACCATCACAGGAAACCATTTGAAACTCAATTTATCACATGTATTTCATCTTTCTGTGATTTTTAAGATTGTTGACCAAAGGCAGGCAGTGCGCCATCATTTACTAACCCCATTGTAACTTCTGTGTATACAACTTCAATAATAAGCCAATTTCCAAGCCAAAAGCCAAGTCAGGCCAGTAAGTGTTTGCTACGATGGTAAAGTCACTTTTAAAAGCAGTTAGTTAGTTAGTTAGTTAGTTAACTGCTTACATTGAAAAGTTACTCTTTATTAAAAGCTACCCACTTAAAAAGATACCCAATATGGCTTGTGCTGTCATGTGTGTTGTTGATCATTGTTCTAAAGACTACTGCTCTGGTTTTAAGCTAATCTTATTTATATCAAGCTTAAAAGGACTGCATTCAATTAGAAGTATTTTCATTTTTTTCTGTGCTTTTTGGATTTCTGTTTACAAAAATTAAACAATATGAAAGAAAATGAAAGTAATGACATTCGGTTTAAAAAACAAACTAAGCGATTACCAGAAATAATCTGAAGGTCAACCTAACCACTGTTGTTCTTACTAGAGGTCAAAGCCAGAGATTGTGTCTCGATTGTAATGTACACAGGAGAAATCTTCATCCCGTTGTTGTAAAACATTAGGAGCCCTGACGCAATCTGATTGAAGGGACTCGTTGATCTACCTCTCCCTCCCTCTGACTCCTTCAGATATGTGCAGTACTTCAGCGGTTTGCTCTCCGGGCACATCAAGATCAACAACAAACCTCTGTTCCTCCACCATGTCATCATGCACGGCATCCCTAACTTTGAGTCTAAAGGAGGTAACCGTCATACATCTCACCTACATGCACAGATATGCACACACACTGTACTCACACACACACATGCACAGATATACTAACA
>CABFOQ010001735.1:10365-23407 GCA_900660455.1 Gephyroberyx darwinii | reverse complement strand
TATTTGCTATATTTACTATATTTACTCTAGTTACTATATTTGCTCATGTTACTATATTTGCTCAAGTTACTATATTTACTATATTTACTCTAGTTACTATATTTGCTGAAGTTACTAGATTTATTCAAGTTACTAGATTTACTCTAGTTACTAGTTACATGGGTCTCAGTCTGAGTCAGTTTTCTAAATCTTCATATCTATAAATATATTCAAGACCGGTGTGATCATTGATCAGATATATATATCAATATATATATATATATATATATATATATATATATATATATATATATATAACAATATTCAACAGATACACTGTCATAGAGCATGATGCCTAATATATTATTATTGTCTATCTTTGGTTAAAATAATGTATGAAAGGTCATCTTACCTTATTTTCTTCTGGTCTTGGTCCTATTTTGTTGGAAACTGTCTAATCCCAGAGTGTTTGCTGCTTTGGTTTGACATTTCATGTGTTGAATGCTTTTATTATTGGATCCCAACCCTTTTCACTGCGAGCCAATCAGCAGTTAGGCTCACAACTCCCTGCAGCTCTGACAGTCTGAGTTAAGTCTGATGATGTCATCTTTCCAGTGTAGAGTTTATAGCTGGAGGGGTGTATTTTTTCAGCAACCAAAGACCTTGGTTACATAAAGACTGAAAATTCTTTCATTAAATGATTTGAACAGGTCCATATTGTGAATCTTCCACTTGTAGCATCCTGGCATTTCTTCTTTCAACTAAGAATCACTTAACTAAATTTCACATATCTAGTATCTGGTGTGTGGATGAAATACGTGTATTGGAGTTGTCTGAGGTTTTCTCCATTTTTAAAAGGATAACCAAGGTGCTTCAACCCAATGGAAATTTCAATCCAACTATGTCTGATGGGGTTATTCTAGTCCAACTAAGCATTTATTTGATGTTGTTTCAGTCCTATAAACAGATCATCAGGCCACAAGTACATTTCCTGAGAAACAAAGTTACACTCCCATAAAGTTGGCTGTGGTCCAAATCCTATGACTCATATATTGTATTTGTCTTTCAAAGATCATATACTGATACAACTGTTACTTTATTGGGGATATTGCATCACAGACCATAGCGTCAAGAAAGCTAGTGAACATTTCACTGGCACAGTCAGTGACAGAATAGTGGCAGAGGTTGTGTCTTGCTCAAGGACACCACAGGGCAGACACATGGGGTCATGGGGGATCACAGTGCAGGCTGTATAACCCTGGCCACCCTGCTACCCAAATCACTGTAACCAGTCAATACTATTTCTAACAATGTAATCCCTTTTTGATCTAGAATGGCTCATAAAACTTGTACAAAGAAGGACTAGATTGTTCTATTTCATGGCAGATATTTGAACCACAAGGACAGGCTTTGGATTGACCTGCTTGAGGAACTTAGGCTACGTCATCTTTAATATCACTTTCATATCGCTCCCTTTTATGGCTTACTTTTACTTTTTTCTTGCCTTGCTTTTATGTTGCTATCTTTTATTGTTGATGTTATGTTTTTTTTATTATTCTTTTGTAAAGTGCTTTGTAACTGTGTTTTGAAAAGTTCTATAAAAGTAACTGACAGAAGAGCAGGAAAGTCTAAAATTCACCAATCACTTTCACTATTTTCATGAGCCAATTGGATTTTTGGACTAGATCCTGACCTACAAAAACAATGGTTGATTAGCTGCCAACGGTGATGGTAGAGCAGATAGCAGCCAAAGCCAAATTGACCAGGATTTGGCTGGTAGTTGTTTTTAATTTCCCATCATGGCCACTGAGCTGGTCAATTTTGTGTCTTACTCAGTGGCACTGAGTGGGGGAAGTTTTCTCACCTGCTATCAGCCTCTTTTCAGCCACCCTAGTGCTGTAAGCATGAGCTGTCTTTCAAGCCAACATTTAGTGTTTTTAATGTGTAAGTGATTTTTCGACATTAATGTTATTAATGCAATGTTTTAATGTGTGAATAGAGTGTAGGTCAATATAAACTTTTGCAACAGAGCATATTCATTCTTTTAATATTTTTTTTCAAATTTACAAATATAATGTCAGTAACATGTCTGTACAATACAGAAATGACAAAATAACAACAGCATAGAACTGAAGAGTTTCTATTGGCTAGAGAGATGAACGTTACTGGTCAAGATAGTAATTAGTAATTCCAGTTTTGTGATATAAAAAATAACAATATAGCCAATGCATTGCTTAAAATAAAATGAAGAAATAAGCTTAACCAAGAAATAAACTTAACCAAAGCTTTATTAGCCTTAATTGGCTAGAATAATCAGTGTTAAATAAACACTACCAATTGTCATTGCTTCTGAATAGATGCTTATGCTAGATATATGATAACTTCTCTTGTCTAGATGTGACAATATTTTATATTGTGACATTGTTTCTGCTGATAACCCACTGTTTTCCGGTTTGTCTCTTTGATCATAATGTGTATCAGCCCACTGTGTGGTTGGCAGTTCTCAATAAGGTGTTGTGCATGATCAAACCTGGTAGAGAGGCTATATTGAGCATTTCTCAGGGGGAGAATGTTGTGGTGGTCTCAGTGTCTGTGGCCGCTGAGCTCCTCCTCCTGCCACAGGTATACCTGAAGAACATCTCCTGGCTCATGCAGCCCCAGTCCTTCAGGAGCTTCAGCAGGTCACGGCGAAACTTCACACCAATAAAGGCATAGACAAAGGGGTTCAGGCAGCACCTCAGGAAGGCCACACACTGAGTAACATCAGTGGCGTAAAGGAGGTTGTTGTCATGGTTGCAGTCTGTGCTGCCCCCATTGACTGCGTCCAGTGTGGTCAAAAACAGGACAATGTTGTAAGGCACCTGGCAGAACAGGAAGACCGCCACAACAGCGAAGATGACTTTGATGGCCTTATTCCGTTCAAAGCCGCGGGCCTGGCAGAGGGTCTTAACAATGGCGCTGTAGCAGAAGCCCATGACCAGGAGTGGCAAGGCAAAACCCAAGACAATCTGGCTTGTCTGGATGCTGACACGGATCGGGTCAGAGTTGCCGCTGGTGTAAGGGGAGCAGGTTTTGTTATGGATGGAGGTGTACATCATCTCTGGTACAGAGAAAATCAGTGCCATCAACCAGATTATAGCTGATGACACCTTGCTGAAAAACACTGCTTGTAAGCGGTGGCGGTGAGCAGTGACGGCCTTGGCGATGGCAAAGTACCTGTCCACGCTGATGCAGCAGAGGAGGAGCATGCTGCTGTAGAAGCTGACCTTGTAAATAGTGTGCATGGCCTTGCACACAGTCAGGCCCAGCGCCCATTCTGTCATGGAATTGGCTGCCCAAAAGGGGAGCGACAGAGCAAAAAGCAGGTCTGCAAACGACAGGTTGAGCAGGTACACATCAGTCATGGTTTTCAGACGCTTGAAGTAGAAGAAGGTGAGGATTACCAGTTGGTTGCCCAGCAGTCCCATGAAGCAGATGATGGAATAGAAGGTAGGCATGAACCACATGCGGAAATTGCGGTTGGATTCCTTCGTACACTGGATGGTATATAAACTATAATCCATACTGTGATCGGTAAAATCGTAGTCCTCTGTGGTGGTCATATTGTCTTGAGATGAGCAGGTCTGGAATCAAAGACAGAGAGACTAAAATATCAAAGTAAAACAAGTAAATGTCAGCCTATGTAAATAAGCAAAATTAACAACACTTGGCCGCTGACCTATTTATGTTTTTTCTCAAATCTTCCCCACATCCTGATTGTGCTTGTGAATGGAAGGCTGTGGTATAACCAGTGTTGCTGTTTTCAAGTCTATGTGGCTACATTTGCTAGAAATGCAAGTGCATAGTGGTGCCACTGGTTTTTATGGCTTGAAAAACTAGATCTACTGCATTAAAAAGAATTATGTTTTTTTTCTTACCTTAAAATTCAATATCCATATCAGCAGAGCTGTTGGAAGGACTTGGAAATCTGAAAATCAGAGAATTAGAAGACTAAGCATTATGATAATAGAATGGTTGCCAATTCCCTAAATGAGGATAGTTGGAAGCTGAATAATGTGTTTTTCCAGCTCCTGTAGATCCAGGAAGTTGTAATGGTCATTTACTGATCTGATAGAGCTACTGTGCCGTAAAATGTAAAATGAAAACTGCCCCAAGACCTGCAGTAGTGAGTGAAAGCATGGACATCTTCTGGTATCAACAGAATGTGCTGTGACTGTAACAAAATGTCAAAATAGGAAGAGCCGATCCCACATGATATACAGATATATCTGTATATCTATATATCTGTGCCAGATATACCTTGTAGTGCTGATTTACAGAAATGCCTTATTATTAAATGTCCATATTTAATGGTACGTTTCCCAAAGGACTTGTGATTAGTGAACATCCCTTCAAAACGGTAGTCATGCTTACTGTCTCCTGAGATTAGACTGATTTCTAAAACTGACTGAACCAATTTCAGCAGTTATACTAAATAATTATTTTATTTTATTTTATTTTATTTTATTTTATTTCACTATGTGGAATTCAATTAGCTGATTGGATAAAAGCCTAGTTCCCTAGTTTTAATAAAACTTGATAAAACCCCTGCTTGTATGTCCCCCTGCTGGTAAAATATTTTAGCATGTAATTGACGTTTTCAAAGATATTATCAAAATAGGATTAACATTGAGCAATGGCAGTGGAGATTTGTCACAACGGTATAAAGATCCTGCTCACTCTTAGAGCGGCAGGATCTTTAAATTTACAAGTTACACAAGCCCCTTTAGGGTTACCTCCAGTCTTAATAACAAGGTTACTAGAATAGACTAAACAGCATAGGGAGACAAATCACTTGGAGACACGTGCCAGGCTTTAGGTCTTCCTCTAGTTAACATGAAGCACCAGTATCCTTGGACCAAGCATAAATTCATTTAGCTTTACATGAATCAAATACATCATGGCATTCTGCAACTACTACTACTGTTAATACATATGTGTACTACTTGAGTCATACAGTATATTAAAGTTTTCTTCCACAGGAGATTACTTCAGAAAAGTAATCTTGGCTGTTGGTTGAGTCAGATTAGATAATCCAAGGATTACAGTAATGGTTACTACCACGTGAGTGACTACAACAGCATGTAATGTGTTTTATCTACGACAAACATTTAAAATACCAGTTTTGATTTTTAACATTACACATGAATACACCACTCCACTAATACTACATCCTCACATTGGAAACTTTGGTACATTTTGGCAAGGTACTCACCATTGACAGAGGTCATGCTGACTGAGTTAGAGAACAGTATACTGCAGATGAAACTATTGAGTACAGATGAGGCAAGTCTGGTAGGTTGCGGTTTTTCCCCTTTGTAGCTGCAAATGAAAAAAAAAAGAAGAAAAACAGCCAATAGTAGATAGATGATTTTCCGGTGTTCATCACCCTCAAGTATCATGTGAGCAATTACCACAGGTTCAATCTAAAACATAACTTGTGACTTGAAACGATTCTTGGTCCTGCAATGTATATGAAAACATGTAAAATAGGCAATCATTATGATTGCCTTAGCACTTTAACATCAAAGTACTCTAAGAATAATGTGGTGGATGTAACTGACCACAGTGAGACCTCAGCACCGTTGAAAGAATCAACCACTTACTGGAAACACTTGAGAGAACACTGTCACTCTCTTAACAAATAAAAGGATACTGATGCATACCTGTTGATGCTCTCTGTAAATTGGTGAGTTTGTTGTTTTCAAATACACGTAACATATGTAAATAACTAAGAAGTGGCAAAAGGCTTGCTTCATATCAAAAACTGAACCATTACTAAACCATTCACATTCACAACTCACTGGGAAAGAAATATTCAGTTATTCAGTCACACATTGCCATTTCAGTATTTCAGTTTATTCTATCTCTTTTTATGAGATCCTTGTATGTACACCACGAGATAGTGTGTTGCGTTGCTGTTGTTTTGGTCAGTAAAACATCTCTTGAACACTTCCCTTTCACCCACCACTGGTTTTGCACAAGCGGCTGCACACCTGTATATAAATGTGGTTGCAGGTTTAAGGTTTCACTTAGGCACTACTAACCACACAGCACATCACATGGCTTTCTGCAGTGCAAGGCAAAACTTCATTTACATTAAAGCAGTGGCAAATCTCATCATTACATCAGCACCATTTGTATTTGTTAATTTAGTTCCTACTCATTAGCCAATACAAAAGAAATCTTGGGAAACAACATGCAAGGCTCAATCTTTTATCCCACTTTTACCTCATTCCATTTGGCCAAAATATTGAATTTGTAAACATACAAGAAAACATACTTCCACACAACTGGAAGGAATGGTAGTACCAAAAACAGGAAATCAGTACAATTCCTTTTCATCTTACCCACTTCCCTTACCTGTGCGCTGCAGTGGAGAAGTGTTTAGCAAACAGACCATGCTTGCAACAATGAATGTTTCATGTTCTTATGACAACCCATTGTGTATATGCTACATACTTGCAAGTGCATCCACTTACACATACACAGACGCATTTTTGTACTTCAACATTACTGTGATATTGTATTTTTAAAAAAATGGAAAACACAATCAACATGCTTGTTGATTAGCTTGTAGCTTGTTGAGGGTAGAAAAGTTTATTGGTATAAATATGTAAAAGGAAACTCATTTTAAGACTGCATGTTTATGACTGCTCTGCAAGCTGCTTTACGACAAGATGAAAATCCATTTTTAAGCAAACCTTGTAACAATGCGCACACAATTACATTTAAAAGTTTTCTGCAGAAAATTGCAATATTGATAATAACATAATATAGAGATGTTCTAAGCATACTGCTTTTGATTTGATTGATAGCTAGCAAACTTGAGAACACTGGTAGTCGAGCATTATACAGCATTGATGATCTTGTGACATACTTATGGATGGATTCGGTCCCAGGACAACCAATACACAAGTATAATAAAATGCTGATAATAAATAACAAAAAAAACTACTACTAATGACTACAAACTCCTGAGACAATACTGTCACTTTAATACTGATACGGAGAGTAAACAAAAATTCTCCTGCCAAGGAGACGGTCACCCCACTCCACTCTTCACAAGTAAACTTATTTTTAAAAAATTGCAACATGCAAAAATAACAATAAAAGCAACAATGGCATTACAATACAAAGGACTAAGTTAAATATAACATTGAACAATGTTTTCTTTCGTGTGACAGTTTTTAATATATAACCAGTCTTAATTCGCGATGATCTGGGATCTGCCAGACATAGTGCTAGAGAATAAGACAGGAGATATATATTGATATGTGCTGAGGGGGGTTGTATGGTTTCTTCCTACTGGCACTAGGGCCTGTGGGGGAAATATAGTGCTTTCACGTGGGCTTTTGTGGCGCATGTAGCAGCCACTGACTTTAAGACAGGAAGTTTGCTTTATAGGCTTCAAGTGCTTTAAATTTTGCGTCTATTTGTAATCAGGACATGTCTAGAAGCCTAGAGGTTCTCAGACTCACTAAAACCAGGATCTTTGCCTCAAGCTTGTTTTGCACAATTGAGCCCACTTGAACACTTTATATATGCTTAGACAAGTTGAGATGATACTGTGCAATACATGTTTTCAGAGGATGCTATTGGAGGCCATTGGACACTATGACGGCCTTACAGTTCTAAAACAGTCAGGGGCTGACTCAGTGGGCTGCTCGTGCTCTGCTGGGGCCCTCTGAAGATGGCTCACTAGGTGGGGCGTCTTCTGTCTGAGCGGAGGTGGTCTCCGAGCCCGTGTTACTGTCACTGGTGCCCTCCTCCATGGCTCCCTCTGGAACACTCTCCTTGTCCTCTGATGCCCCCTCCTCGCTACCTGGATGAGCCTCCAGCTCCTCTGAGGCCTTCGACTTGCCTGAATCAATGAAACAAGGAGAAACAACAGTGTTATAAATGGACTGAAAACTTGAAGCCACTGAAGTAAGAAAAGGTTTAGTCAGTGAGCCAACCATCTACCAAATTATCACCAAAGTCACAGGTGTATAAGGTTACTGGGGCTTACCTGTGGTATCCATGGGGTTGGATTCTGTGTCCTCGCCTTCCTTGTTGCTACTCTCACTGAGAGAATTATGTTGGGATTTGTTGCCGTGCGTTGCACAAATGTGTTTTTCTTCCTCTGCCAAGACACAGGTGGGGGCTTCTCGAGCACTTTGGTCTCCTGCCTCTTTCTCACGTTCAGCCATCCGTTTGCGGGATGCCTCCTCTGCTGCAGCAATCTCTGCAGAAATCTTCTCCATGTCTACCTCCACTTTCATACAGCACAGCTGGGTGGAGGCATAGTAATGTGGGTTACAACTTATTGGCCAAGCCACAAAGTAAAAACAATTGTTCTACCTTTGAAAACCTATGTTAAGAAAAATCATACTTTTGTCATTATATGAGGTTGAAGTTTAGACATATGGTCTCTCTAAGGTTGGTGTTAAGTAAAGGCTAGTTTTACAATCACCTTTTTAGCTGAACATTATGATGCACTCCAGATTTGCAGTCTGGCCGGAAAGTAATAACTGACTTTGTACAACTATTTAACTCTAATGGAGCATAAAGTTTTGTTCTATACATAGGTGCACTACAATGGTAATTCACTGCATGTTCAGCCTTGGAAATGCTCCGTCTGCATCAGTGAATACTGATACTACTGCAATTTCCCCTCAGGGACAATAAAGAGCCATCTATCTATCTATCTATCTATCATAAAGGTCTGTAAAGGACAAATGGCGCCACCTGTTGCATACAGTGGACAATGCATTTAAGAGCACAGTGCTGGCGCCTCAGTTTAGAACAACTGCATTTTTGGGGCCACAACTTGTAAATGATGACAGCTAGATGTTTGCCAGAGCATGTGGATGGAAGTGTCAGCAGCCAGTGGCTGTAAGGCAGACCTAGCTTGCCACATAACAAGAGCTGCACTCTGTAGAGTAAAACATGCAAAATGACGATTGCGTGTGAGTTAGTGATGACCAAGCTCAATGTAAGATAGTGTACCCTTTTGAGCTCGTTTGTAAAAGACTCTGTGGCCTCAATGAATTTCCTTTTCTTGTCCTGGTGGCGGTCTTCAATCTGAAGCAACTCTGCCTCCAACTTTCTCTGTGACCCAAGACACACAGACACCAGTGTTACTGCTTTTATTATCACCCAATGATTAATCAAAACAAAACCAAGGAGTCAGTGTAGGATGCCATATGCTGAGATTATGGAATACCCAGAGACCAGAATTTGGTCATACCTGGTGCACCATCAAAGACTGGACCTGGCGCTTGAGGACCTGCATGCGAGCTGTGGTTACAACCGAGCGCACATCTGGGATTACGCTCTCACTAAGGATCTCACTGATCAAACGGTGGTTCCGCTGGAAACGAGCCGCAGCTGAGTGCTTTATGGAGAATCCGTCATCGTAATCTGAAGAGATGAAAAAAGCATTTGGCTCTTTCCAGCTGTTTTATGTAATGTCTTTTCATACACCTTTCAAAAGGCACAGTTGCCACCCAATCAACTGAACTGCCCACAGATGGACTTAAATCAAGTTGAAAAAAAAAAAAACATCTCAAGGACATTCAAAGGATTTTGGATTAAACTTAACTCAATTTAGAGTGTCACTCCAAAGGGGTTGAATACATATTGACTCAAAATTTTTTAATTAATGTTCAAAATATATTTTTAAAAAAAAATATGATTGTTATTGAGTGTAGATCAGTTATAAAGGAAAATCCAAATTGAATCCATTTTCAATTCAGGCTGTAACTCTGTAGGCTGTAAGTGTCAATTTTACCTTTAGTCCACAAATGGGAATTCAATGGTATTCATTGTCATTAAACTGATATTTTTCCCACAGTTGCTTTTGGCTCAAACACTATCCCTCTATTTTAATTGTGTTGTTTCAGGTTAATCAGGTCATCAAGTGGGCACCCCCCATTACAGATGTTTCATTGAAGTAAGACCAGGGCTACTCCAGCAGGCTTAACTGGATATTACATAACACCCACCCTAAGCAAAACCTTCGACCAATAGCTGGTGTTGTTTTGCGAGTTAGTTTCATTAGTTTAATTCACCTATTCTCAGCCATCGGCACAGCAGACTGCTGAAAACAATCCCCATACAACATGGTTATACTTGCATTTTAAAACAATGCTTGTTACGTGTATCATCTGCTTTTGTGTACATATCTCAAACGTAATGTATCTCTGCAAGCTGTTTTTGATGCCACTAGGAATAGAACAGCATTTGTGTGTTAAAGGTGACCAGAGCCTTTCAACTAGTGTGAACTGATGTTGGTAATGAGCTAAAGGCAATACCAGACTGGTGCTGTTCTTTAACTACCTCAGCCCAATCTTTGAATGTTTAACCACCGGAAAGGCAAAATCTTATTTAATTAGCAACGTACGTGCAGTTTGTTGAGAGCATAACCCACAGGGATACCAACTCTGAGGGTCAGGGTTTTATCTCTAGTTTTCCTGTACATCATTACCTTCTACTGAAACCCAGCCAGACCCCAGACAAGGATCATTTCCTTGAGGTGGGTGTAACTCAAATGTCTACTTCTGACTTGTATTTCAACGCGGTATGTGTGTGTGCTGTGTCAGCCTCATTCTTTAAAAGAACAGCGATAAGATTGCGAATTATGCAATTACGCCTAAACCAATGTTAAGAATACTTACAAAACTAAAACAGCTGTGCAACATGAAGACATATTGTGATCCATTTTGCATCTTAAAATCAGAAATGGCACTTCAAAGGCAGCACAAACAAAAATGTGGAAAGTTAGAACAGTGTAGGAGGAAGGAGAAAGATAATACAGTGCAGACTGGCAAGTCTGTGTGGCCGTGCTACTGTAATTACATCTCTGTGACAGTGTTGTAGGCGGCAAAGCAGTGGAGGGGCCTTACCATCTGGATCCTCAGCTGGCTGAATACTCATATAAGGCTCGCCCTTGTCCAGTCTGGACTGCCTCTGTCTGCTCTCCTCTTCTAGAGCTGCCTCAGCACGGCTCTTTGCGTTGACATAGGCCAGGTAGGCCGGGGAGTTGTGATAGGCCTTCATGCTCTCATTATACTCAATCTATGGTGGGAGAGATAACAGGAATGACAGAGAAAGTGGGAAGGCAAGCAGACAAAACGTGGACCTTCAATGCTATTCAACTACGACAAGATAAGGATAGAGGTTTACTCAGGATTGTTAGAAAGGAGGGAATGATGACTGAAAGACCCACAACTGTTGGGGACACATCTACTGGTAACCCATCAGAAAACACTCCTTGTAAAACAACCAACCTTCTCTGCTTCGTAGTCATTCAAATAATCCTGTTTCTCCTCATCAGTGAGGTCCCTCCACATGCCACCGATTATCTTCCCAATTTCCCATAGCTTCAGATCAGGATTGGAGGCTTTTACTTGATCCCAAACCTGGTGATGAGAACCAGAAAATGGGTGTGGGCTTGGGTTGGAGGGGCTATAAATGGTTATCTCTTTGCAGAGAGGTCACAAACCAGAGGAGGCCGTGTGGTTTAAGCTCCATCTCCAGGTTGATAAATCCCACTATCTCCTGTAGAGTGTCCTAGCTGTGTACCTTTTTCTGGCTTGGATTAATTTCTGGTTTTACACCTACCTTGATGAACTACTACTATTGTCTGACACAAAATTGATGGCTTACTTACTCTGAGCTGATTGAATATCTTAACAGCAAAGCATCTTGGTCTAGCAATAAAGCACACCATGGTGCAAAAGACACATTACACATTGTGCACTTACCTTTCGACTATATCTCATATATGGCATCAACGGCTTATCAGGTGGCTTGGGTGGCTTTGGAATATTTATTCCAGAGGAATTCTGGGGAGTAAAAAAAGATAGTCATTTTAGGACATGGTGGTTGTTGAGAGATCAGGCAACCATTTGAGTAATTTGACATAAAACTATCAAAAAAGAGGCTTTGAATATAATACAAGATGCATCAAAGTCAATTCTTTTTAGTTCAATTAACTTGATTTAATTAAAGACAGTTTGAGACCAAACAAAAGTCAGGAACCCCATAGCGTACAATGGAATAGCACTGACTAGGGGAAAAAACTCACTTAAACTGAGATTTGCCCACTGCGAGACATAATGCCATTATCAGAATCAGCCAACCACAGCTTGCATGCAGCGACTGAATTACTGCTCAGCAGCCAGAATCATGCCGAGCAGCGAGTCTGTGATGCCATGGCGACACTGATGGCATGGGTTACTTAGCATGGCTGTCGGCAATGCAGACTTTGAAAGGCAGGCAGTATTTGAATACACACAGATGGACTCTAAGCCAGTCTGCACTGTGATGCAGGCAGGAGAGGGAGTTTGGTATGGCACACATTTCAGAAAGTCTCGTTAATGGAATGAGTACGGCTAATCACCCTGTCCATTCTACAGCATCTGCTCTTTTAACAGTGGAAAATGCTAAATTATATCTAATCTCGCTCTCTCTGAACAAAGCAAAGGTCAATCTGAAAAGCTGCAGTGCTAGTGATGCACAATCTACTGCAATGTCTTGTTTTGACTGTTTTGCTTGCTGAATGTTGTGATAAATTGAACTGGATGTAATAGATAGATTTTGTTTTCTCCAGTTGTTTCTAACTGTCATTTACGGTCACCTTGTTTTCTCTATGTGAATATTCATACCGTTACCCGACTGTTGCTGCCTTGGCTCCCTCCCAGTCTGTAGTTGTTGTAGGCCAGATGGCTGTAAGGGTTGTACCCCACAAACCCGGCAGTGTTGGGCATTTGCTGATGGAAACAAATGAGACAGAAACACAAATGAGAAATGACATAAAAGAAGGAGGGGGTAAAGCCCAGGACAAAAATTAAAGAAACACAGGAAAGGAGAGAAGCTGGGAAAATGCAAAATAAATAAACTTGCATTCATGCTGGGCTTGTAAGGAAGTAATCTTTTCAGCAGCAATGGCTTACTGGCATATCATTTTGTGTGAATACCACAGGGTGTGGATTCAAAATAATGCCAATTTCTTAGATTAAATGGTTTGACATTTTTG
>CABFOQ010001735.1:0-10244 GCA_900660455.1 Gephyroberyx darwinii | reverse complement strand
GTCGAAATGAAACATCAGCATCAGTCCAGTTAAACTATGGGCTATTCCCAGTCTTTGATGGTGAGATAATAACTCAATTTAAGCATTTGCAAGTGAAGTCTCTTTCAGAAATGGTTTTATTGTGTAAATGAAACAAAACCAAAATTCTTTCAATCTGACAGAAACTAAACTAAATTAACGGAAATTCGCTGCGTTAATGACTGTAATGCACATTTGATGTTACAGTGTAACGTTATATGATATCAGATTATACCGGATTTATGGCAAGAGACGTTTTGTATCTGATGTATCTCAAAATGCATGGTAGCATTAGCTAAAAAGATCTCAACACAACTATGAAATTACATCCAATTCCTTACTTGACATCTTTGCAGTGAGGAGTAGATGTCAGTCTATCCCAGTCATTGGGTCTGTAATAAACACATTTTAATAGAGAATAGCATTGTAATGAGATTGATGAGGTGCATGCTGTTGACAGGGTCGTTCATTCACAGGACAAAACAAAGAGATGCCGATGATGAGTGTCAGACAACGTAGCTGGCTAACGTTAGGTAGCAGCTACGTTAGCTCCAGCTTACTACTGTAACATGATGAAGACAGACGAGTCAGGCAACACTGCTGGGTACAACTGCCTAGCCATTTAATGTTAGCAGAAGACATGGCGTTAATTATTATGTTAACGTCAAATTGTTAGCGACCACATCGAGTGCTAAATGTGGTATTATAGTTTGAATGTAATTGGTGAATGCCTATGTTAGTTGACGCTAAGACTGATGGTCTCAGCGTTTAACTAGAGCTCTGCGGTATCAAATGAACGAGCTCTAGCTACCTGGAAGCTAGCTAGTAGCAATGCTAGCTAGCAGTAGTATTGTACAGTAATTTGTTTATTTTCCTGCTTGACGAACTAGCTAGTTAGCAGCTAGAAATGCAGTTAAGCCATATGTAAGATAAACTGAATTGTAATTATAATGTTACGTCCACAGTTTTGTGAATCAAGTTGGCTAGCAAGCAGGCTCATCAGCTTAATTGACATTAGCTGGTATTAGTACCAGCAGGCTGACGACTAGCTAGCTAGCTTAGCTACCTCAATGAAAAGAAAAATGGCATCCCTAAGAAATTATTAGCATGCAACCTGAAGTCAATCCAACATCTAGAAACACACAAATCCGATAGATTTTGTTTGTGACTAGCAAGCATGTATTCTCAAGTGATGGCCAGCAAACTCACCCTAAAACCCTTTGTCCCCACCACAGTCAGTGGGTACGTTGTGGCTTTAACAGGGAAGGCTAACCACCTAGCTCAGAGTAACAGTCCCCACAATAAACGAATGAAATGGGGTGCACTAAGATTCCAGCAGAATCTTCCAGAATTGCACCCCCACCCTCTCCTCATTACAGCTGTGCTTTGCTGCGCTGATGGTGTATTTGCCCTGAACTGTCACTGCTGCAGCCATCAGCTCCTGATATGACAACATAAACATTCATTTTCAATTAATTCTGCTCAACTGCTCAAGAATTGTCAGAAATGGCTGAATGTATTTTAATAGCCCACAGAGGCTAAACAGGATTTTACATTTTAACTACATAGCCTTATCAGTTAAACGTAAATCCAAATCATAACCTATACTTATTGAGTTGCATGGAAGCAGGAACAATTCACAATTCATATTCAAGACATTCATAACTTACCTATATTGTTTTTCTGACTACAGAATGGCGGGCAATAACGTCAATCAATGTCAATGTGTTATAACAATATAGCAGCAACTGTTGTGTCTCTACAGCCGTTCTTTTCTATAAGTTATTTTAGCTCAAGTCTATGATAGAAAAATTGAGATGATTTATTATGTCACCATAGCATGAGTTGCATACATAATGCTTCACAGGCTAGAAGGCGATTCTATTCACTGCTCCTCTGTTGTTAAAACTGAAATACTTTGCATTCTTGCTCACATTGTTTGAGAGCCGCACATGTCATTAGTTGTAATAGTGTGCTCCCTAATGATAACAATCCAAAGCCTGTAGGATTTACCCTACATCTCAGTCTATTCAATCTGAGTAGTACTTGTTTTGGATTTGTTAATTGATTGTGTTCATTGTGACCCCCTTTCTTTCTGTTTACATTATACACTTGAGAGAATATTTCATTTCTGCTTGACCTGTGTCCTGTATAATATGCAGTTGGACACTCTTTTGCTCTTGTCCTCAGGTGTGTTGGTTCATTTTCTCTATCAACATACATTTGCCAGGCAATGGCCAGAGGTGGATTCGAGACAAAACTTGAAAAGGACCACATTTGACGTTGGACACCTGTGATGGTGTAAATATGGAGGTAGGTTGGAGGTCACATGCCTCCTATAAACTACAGTGCAGGCTTAACACACACACAGGGCCTCCCAGGCACAGCTGTGGGATTCTGGATGCCCAGAGGCAGAAGAGGGCAGTGACAGTTTGAGTCAAGCAGAGGGATACCCGTAAAGCTGCCCCTCATTGCAGATTCAGACCCAGTTATTCGTAAGCCCGCCGAGCTCTCCAAAATAGACTCAGGCAGTGGAACTAAGCAGACTTGAAAGTTTACTCTGGCGGTGGACAGTGGAGGTATTTTTAGAAGCTGCTGCAGTCAGATTATTATGATGTATCATTCCAGAGGTATTCTTTGGACAAATGCCTTGAGTATTATCATTAACCTGTGTGTCTAACCAGTGTTTATGTTAGGCCCAGCAAAAGGCATGGTCCAGATTTTTAGATTTGACCTTAAAGAAACTGCACAGAATAAAGTAAAGTTTTCAAACTAAATTCTACAAATTTGAATGTGAAGGTGCAGATATTTAGTAGCAGCAAGGGGAAAGAGTATTAACAAATACTTTGGCATCTGCCTCCTTCATTGTCTGCTATACTTGCTGACTTGGCTGGTTTCATAAATGCATAGGCCTAAATGTTTTGCATAGTGGCATGCCTGGGGCCAGCAAATGGACTGGTTTGCCATTTGATGGAAGCAATAAGGAGATTAAAAAGCTCTAAAGTATCCTTCCAGATGTAAATTAGATGTAAAGTGCATGCTGGTACACATAGTTTATCTCATGTTTGATTTTGGCACAGTGTCTATAGTTACAGTAGATCCATGCTTATAAAATGGGTAGGTTGAATCTGATTGGTCGATAAATTGAAATTTAAGTAACCATTTTATAAAAGCAATAATCCACTCCAGGCCGTGAAGTTTACATCACAGCTAGGGCGGTTACATAATGCATCTTAGCTGTGATATGAATTCAAATTAAATACACGTTCTGAAATACCCTGTAGAGTTTTTTGCATCGTCCCATTGCTGAATTTTTAATACATCACCACATTTTTGCTCATGACTGGTTTGTAGGTCATAGATTTGGAAAATGTACTATAGCTAGCTATGACTGGTAAGCAGTTAAAGTAAAATGAATCACAAACTACTAACAATAACAAGAATACTGACAACAACAATGATAACATTGTGATTTCTAATGTGTTTTAATTGAATGTATTACAATGTGTACATTTTCATCAAGTAAACATTTACAATGTAACTAAATCATTCCATTGAAACTCCATTTGAGTTCTTTCATCACTTCAATGTTTGAATATCATGGTCCAGTTCTGAACAAGTCGCATGAGATAGTAATAATTTCAAAACCCCAGTCCATTGTTATGCATGCAGAAGTTACTTCATATCTTCTAACGTTAAAATCAACAGATAATGTCAAAGGCAAACAGGAATAGTCTATCGCTCAGAAATGCAATTACATTATAGTACAGCAAAGTTAGAGATCAAGTAATGTACTAGTAGCATAAATATACACAGTTTATGTAGTCAAAACACTTGAAGGCCTTTCCAAAATCAAAGCCAAACACCATTTGCCATCTCTCTTGAAGATCAAAACTACTTAACCAAGAAATGTGTTTTGTAACACTTCATTGGTCGATGAATGATAAGCTAGCCCTCGTTTGAGGCTTTGTTTTGTGCATGCAGTTCACTGGACAAAAATCAATGCCTTCATATACGTTATGAAACAGTTGTGGTCTTTGGAAAGATTTTCAGGATATTTGGTTCTTGACATTTTTAAACTCTACCATTGATTCTCCACACTTAATGTCTTTTATCTCTCTCTTTATTTTGGTGAATAACCTTTGGATACAATTCTTATTTGTATTAACTAATGAAACCGGTCATCTGATGACAATACACAATCTCCAACCTTGGTAAGTAAGATCCTTGGCTTCAATGCTTAGATTAGGTAACTAGTATAAATGGTCACAGGGGAAACATAATATGAAATTATGACAAACTAAGCAAACTAATTAAAATTAAAGGACAGAATAACCAGACCAATACAAAGACAAAGAAACTTTATGAACTTTGATCATTTGTTTTGTTCAAAATCTTACACTTATTATGAACATAGTTTACAGGATGTGAATCTCTTGCACTTTTCAGTATTTCCAATTTCCTCATTGACTTCCATAGACAAATTAGAGAAAGCAAAGTTCACTGAAAGTACACCCTCTATGTTTTCACATGTAATGATGGAAGGAGAATTTTCTTTCTTTCTTTGAAACCCCCAGGAGCTAGAATCAGATACCCCAGAGAACACCCAACGCCCTAAAATCCCATTAAGATGCATTGAAGAGACCTGGCATAAGAAGAACCCGTGTGCTGACAACTTCACTCTGATGGTGAGGGCCAAAGTTTGTCACATTCATTTTGGGAAGGGCTGGTATCAGCTGTCCCCAATTATCCCTTTAATTAGGTTGAGTTAATTGGGGGAAAGCAATTACTTTATCACACCTGAAGATTACATGTTTACCTCGCACGCCAAACAAATGAAAGAAGCACCAAACTTTGGTATTTTTTTCTCTCAGACTCTCTATATCTATACATCTATAAACCACTACAACCTACAAAAAAGATGACCAAATTCAATATGAAAAATGTGCAAAAATGCAGAAAATCAAACAGGGGCGAATACATTTTCATGGCACAGTATGTTATTACTAGATGGGGCTGGATGAACCTCCCCTCAGTGTGTTTTTCTCTACCAGTAAAGCTTAACTTATTTTGAGGTAAAATCAGAGTCTGGAGAGATAGAAAGCAAAAGGAATCAATATGACATTGTGTGAGTAAGTATAGCTGTGAGCCTCTACCATGCTCTCTTTCTTTTAATCTGCAGTGTATTTGATTCTACTGTACCACAATCCACATAAATATGACTTGCTTAGGAGGTCAATTGCACGAATATGCGTGGGAATGACCTGACACTTTTCCCGGACCTCCTAGACCCTTTCTCCCTGCTTCTTTTGTGAACTCAAACTCTAATTGCCAGTGTGACACTAACACCAATAATGATCATCCATCCATCCAAGATGAATCCTTGCTGGAATCAATTAGTAACCCAAATCTCCCTATGGAGGATTAGCTAGAGCAGACTATCCATTTCTGGTGATGACAAACACTTAAACCCGCCAGTCTACCCTGCATTCATAGGCCACTGCACTATGGCATACAATCAAAATGCTGTAAGAATATTAACAGTCTTGCCTAGAGTATGTAAAATGTTGGATTAGTAACTAGGTAGCTTACACTGGTAATGCACCCCATATTATGCCCTCAAACACAATATTATCAATAGTGTGCTGCCTCAAGGATGATATAAAACCTGACATTATCATTATACTATCTTTGATGCTACACCACAGTCCTCCAATCTAAGTTTCACGTTAGCTAGTAGTTATTACGCTGCCAAGAAAATCATCAAGTTCATCATTCATCAAAATCATTACACTCTGCTTGTATCTTATAACATATGCATGCAATTTCCCTACATTGGTCAATGAAACAGTAAGCCGGTTAACTGCAGTGATAGTGCAAAAATAATGTGGGAAGTTACTGTTATATTTTATTTTGTCAATAACATTAAAAACACACGTGGGAAGGTTTTGCCAATGGCCATTACAGATGGTCACACATTTAGGCCATCCTCACATTTGCTGATAAGTCCTCCACTTCCTGAAAATCCCAGTCTTCGGTTCCAATCTAAAACAATGCCCAAAAAGTGCAGAAGCCATTTTTTGTTTTGTTTTGTATTTTGGCACAATCAGTATATAGCACCACCAAACTGCACAATTCTGCCAAGCAGTCAGTTTGGAGAGTAATCCTGTATGTTGAAGCATATTCATACAAACATGACAGTAGCACTGGCGTCTTAGCACCAGCTGGAGAAACAAGATTATCCTATCAGCAGTGTACAGAGTTTTTAGCCCAGCTATGCTGCCAGTCCCTCTGGACCAGTAAGCTAGAGAGAGTTCATAGTCAAAGAGAGGGGGATGCAGAGAGAGGGTGGGGAGAGAGGGGGTGATGAAGCACGTCTATTCTGGGCTTTCGGGGCTCTCGGAGGTACAGTTTTTCAAAGTAATCTCTTTCAAAGTAATCACTTTTCACTTTGGTCTCTATATATTGTGAAAAGCTGTGGCTTATCGTCAATCCGTAATTCAAAGTAGGGAATTGTTGTGTTCCATCGCTACCCCTCTTTTCTTTCCTTCATTTTATCTGTTATTGTCTTTGCTGTACCAGACCTTGTGTTTACAAAGGCCTTTCATGGTTTGTTTTAACCTACTTAGATGCCAAATCGGTGCGGTTTCCCACATAGGACAATACATTGAGAAACACAAAATTACAGGAACTATTTGAAAGTAAATTCAGTACACTATCCAGTGATTGAGAACTTATCTGGTGCTATCTGAATTGTCCTGATGTGACAAACCCCACTCATCTAATGCTCCAAGGAGGCAAAAATTATTCTAACAATTTTTGCAGCTCCTCTTCCATCCCAGGTCTGATTTTGATCTCATAGGGTTGATGCCTTTCTTTGTTTCAAGGATACTACTGAAGCATGTTAGACTAGATTGGAAAAAATGATTTTGTTCTCTATTAAATATCACAATTACAACTGTTATCTGGGGAACTTTTCTGCCACCTGTTACTTAAAAACGCATCTGTCTAAAGAGTATCTGTCTACGTTCACATAGTAAAAACAATACACAACAAGTGCTCAAAGGACTTGTAGAGATCACATACTCTCACACACACAGAAACAAAATAGCAAAAGAACACAATTCAATGGTTTCCTTTTTGTTTTGCAAGCTCAAGTACCGTTGGCCTCACATGAAGTGAGGCTCTAGGGTTAAGTCCTTTCCTTGTGTAGTTCTACTAATCAGCACCAGTAGAATTCAGCTGGTCCTGTGCCCCCCCCATGCCACTCCTCACTTCTCACTCCCTTAGGGTAGCTGTCATTAATTGGTGGCAGTCCAGATCCCCTCGCAGCTCCAGTGGCCCTGGCAGCTTCATGCCCGTCTTCTGATCCACACACCAGCACTTTCCCCGCTGCCCGTCACGCGCTGGGTGGCACTGTGGGCATACAACACACATGTACTGGTGTCATTGAAATGATATGGCATTATAGTGGCGTGGCTTTTAGTTCTTTTCTACCGGTACAATTATTAAGGGATTGCATTCTTGGTAACAGACTACAGACTCATTTGAGTATCTTAAAGCACTAGTAGATGTTGTGGTGAATTCACCTCCTGTGGACTTTAACAGTTTGATAGAGCATCTATCATACAGTATTTAATGGGTGAATTTCTAGGTTGCCTGTAGTGATTTAAAAATAACCTGCTAGATGAGTTATAATCTTCTAAGCATTTCTATTGCACCATGAATTGATTCCCAGCAGTCCTTCCTGACTGGCGCTTTGCTTACAAATGCGTTTTACCATAGTGCAACTATAGTTAAACAGTAAACAGATTCCTTTGAATCAGCCTCGGGACACTCTATAAAGAGCAGACAGGGATACTTAAACCATGTTGCACAATCAACGGAATCCAGACTTTGGATGTCAGGGCGCCTTTAGCAGGGTTTTCTTTTTATCACTGGCTCTGCGTCTGTTGCTTTGATTGCACATACGGCTCACAGCAGGCCACATAGTCTTATCTGCGTTTTTATGTGCTCTGATTCTCTTACTCTTATCTACAAAGTTGCCCAAGCTTACAAAGGCATAATAACACAAAAAAAGATAATTGCATCCAAAAGCTAATAGCATCCATCACAGCAATGGAAGTGATTAAGTCCACAAGTTTAGGGAAAAACACTTTACACGAACAGTAAATCACTTTTTGTGTGCGTAGAGAAATGCAGTCTTGGCATTAACACACGCTCAGAAAACAAACAATGTGTTTGGAAACACACTTGTGTCGATCTTGAGCTAGCAAATCAATTTTTCATCGACGGCAGGCATGTTTTGTGTTTTGGCTCATAGAATGATGACGCATTTTGAAAGAGACTGTTTACCATATCAAAATAAGAGTATACATGGGCTAAATCAGATATATCTATAGCTATACCAGACTTTTTAAATAATTAAATGTGCTACCTATAATCATAATGACAGTGTGCTTAAAGTCACAAACCTGCTTGGTGTGGAAATCTCCATTCTTGTCACAGTTGGGTATGGGGATCGTGTAGAGATCATCATGTGTGCGAATATTCGATGCCAGCCTGTCCAGCGCTCTCTGAAGCTCAGCACGACATGGAGCCTGTAGGAGAAATCAATTTTGTAATAAATGTACACCTGCAGGGTTCCTACACGGGTCTGGAAAGAAAAGAATGGAAAATTATTCTGTCTCTATGTCTTTAAAGTATGGGTTAAAAAACAAACCAATCACGAGAAAGTCTGGAAATCAGCCACCACTAAGTGATGGTAACATTTCAATCAGTGATGTGAAGCGATGAGCAATTCATCTGCAGTATCTAAAACTGTATAGGTCTAGAAAGGAATGGGATTTTAAAGTGGAAAATGTATAAGAAAGGAAATAGCAAATGCTACTGGTTTTACACTCATTTCCTTTATTGTACTTCAATTTTCATTTCCATTATTGTTGATTTTTGTCAAGGCCCCTTTAAGTAACATATATTGAAATGTTGCACGTTACTTACATCAAAGGTGGTAGAACAAAACAAAGTGTTTGCAGGCACTGTGGTGTCCTTCACTAATTACATTTCACCTGGTTAGCATGTTGCTACCAATGCTACCCAGGCTACTGCCTGACGGGATGAAAAAGCTATTTCTCTAAACAAAAGAGTTGTTGCAATTGTTGATCATATATATACTTTATATCCTTAAATTACACAAAATTAATGAGAAATACATTGTGCTTTTAGTTTATACTGGTGATAAAAGTAGCGCCTGTATGGGAATTTGAAGTAATCAAAATGTATACATTAATGATACATATTGAGCCGTTTTGACCTTTTGCCATACCGAAACAAATCCATTACTGTTGTGTTTGTTCACATTTATGTGTAAAGTTAATGCAATAAAATGTGTGTGGTAAAACTGACCTGTGATTGATTAATATCTTGGTTTTTCCAATGTTGAATCAGCAATTTGTGTGTTGATGCCAATGTACAACTGAGTTTTATTTTACAATTGTTACAGTCTGTATATAACAAATTTGTAACATGTATAACCTAACTGTTATGCTATCAAATGTAATGTAAAACACCTGCTTGAGTTCTGGCTCGTGGTGCTGAGGGGATTGCCTGGATTTGTTGTTTGCGGTAAAACTGATGAGGTGTCAAAGGAGTATTTCTCTCACCAGTGCAGCCTTGGTGTCCTCCCTGGCATTGTTGTTTCTCTGATTTGTGGATTTAGGAGGGTGTCGGGCCAGGGTCTTCTGTATACAGCGCTTGTCCTGTGGGCTGCACCGGATGTTGCTGTTGTTTGGGTGCTCAGGGATGAGTTCATCCTGCCTCTCCATCGCTGCAAGACAAGGAGTAGTGCTTTAGCATTAAAATTACAATACAACATAATGTGTATATAGGATTAATTTAAACCATGGTCAGAAACACTTGCGGGGCTTACATCACATGACATCACATGGTTTAATGATATGAACATAATTTTTGGCAGATATACAGCAGGATGCTACACTACTCCTGTCCTACATACATACCCGCTGTGCCATACAGCTGAACATACAGTGGTAAAATGTAGGCTAAAAATGAGGCCAGGTTGACCTCAAGGACACAGAGCAGTGTTCCCGCTCTGGGGGGTAATCTGTACCTCAGCTCTGGCCCTGGTACTTTTCAACTACTGCACCATGCCACAAGGGTTGTGGCATTTTAAACATTACCACCCCTGTCCCGCCACCCTCTGTCCA
>CABFOQ010001732.1:0-10799 GCA_900660455.1 Gephyroberyx darwinii | reverse complement strand
AAAAAAAAAAAAAAAAAAAAAGAGATGAGGACTTCTGGATGGGAAATACATAGCATCATAGTCTAACAGATGACTACTGGAGGAGCATGACAGATAGCATGGTGAGTGATTGTTGAGGCATTCTCACAGTTTTTCCAGGAAGTCCAACTGGCCCAATAGGTCCATCAGCGCCAGCATCACCCTAAACCCACAAAAGAAAAGACCAATGAGTACTTTTCTTAAACTTCGAATGTATGCTAATTTCTGTACACCCAAGCACAAATGAATTACGTCTAGTCGTACAGCATATACTGCGTGGACATGCATCATTACACTGAGGACAGGTCCGATTACCTTTGCACCAGCAGATCCAACTAATCCCTGCTTCCCTGGCAGCCCCTAGGAAAAAACAACACAATGCATCATAAGAAAACAGAAAATCAATTCATGTATAATTCCTCCACACTACATCCCCCATTCTTGGATAGTAATGCTTTTGTGTGAAGTGGGGCAATTCTTAATTCAGAAAGAAAAACCGAAGACCGAACTTAATTTCCAATATGTTTGGAAAAAAAAAGCTGTGTGAACAATAACAACACGACTTTCTGGTGTTTCTTGGAAAGAAGCTACCATAAAAGAAGCCTCCTAACGTGTGCTGGCTATATCAGCAGTGGCAGGTTTAGGACAGTCTAGAATAAGAAGAAATCCTCTTTCCTGGATAAAAATGGATTAAACTGATTGCTCCCCTGAAGAAACGGTGAGATAAAGGGATGAGGTATACCGTATTTCCTTCCCATGGTTCTCCAGGCAGCGCTACAATTCAAGCCACACCCATAGCCTCTAACCTGCATACCATTGCAGCGAAAGGCAGCTGTGGTTTTGGTATTGGATTTTCCTTCCTTTGTTCCTACCTTCCTTGTTTGCCTTTGCATGTTTTATTAATGTGGACTGCTGAATGGCTTTAGTGAGGAGCTTTGGCTCTATGGATTTTCCTAGTTTTTGCATGCTTTGCAATAAAAACATGAAAATAGTCTGAGAACTCACTGTCTATAGTAATAGTCAGCATGATGGCATAGACTTCAAGGCAGAAGATATCTTGATATTCTTATAGCAACGCAGTGAATTTGTTCATTGAACTTGTGTTAGTCAAAAGCAGAAAGTAGAATGACCAGAAATAAAGTTGGACTCACCGGAATACCCACGATCCCCCTGACACCGATGGTCCCAGCAGCGCCAGGCTCTCCCTATTGGGTAGAATAACACAAAGCGATTATGTAGCATAAAACCACGTATAATGATCAATAGAATGTGGCCTATATATTGTTTTGCATATATATAAATGGGCCAATATTTTTATTAAACATCAGGGCCAGTCATACAGCTACATCAACAGTCTGTAAAACCTGTAATGAAATGTTATGTTCTTTGCACATTATATTTATTCATTACATTTTCATCAGTAGAAATGGGATGTTTTTTATTCTTTGGCATGGAAATGTAAACATTTTAAAGATATTGACTATTGGCACAAAATATTTCTTGTTACAAAAATAGCGGTATCGGCATTGGCCTTCACAAACCCACATCGGTCAAACCCCAATGATGAATAATGGGTCCCTTTTGCTATAGCAGACATTATGTCTGGCAATGAATGTCACCTGGACAAATAATCATGCCATGTCAAATCCTAGCTTGTGGTCTTGTGGACCCAAAGGCAGATCTGTAGCCAGGCTTACACTGTTAGATATCATAAATCTGTGAAGTTCAATGCAAGTTATTTTGTGATGAAGTGTTGTAGTTTGCCTTTTTGTTGTACCCACTTTCCCTGAACCTGCCACTGTCCACTTCAACTTCACTTAGTGATTTCCTACATTTTTCAGAATGCAAGAACTTGCCTGGACTTGTTGTATTCAGCTGGGTTTTACGTGTAGGTGGAGCAAAAAAGCAAAATCGACGCCCCTTACTCAATACACAACATGTCTTGTGGCTGCATTGCATTCTGGTCTATGGAAGCTACTGCTGGAGGAGACACTGGTATCTCTGCCTCTTCTATGATAGTGAGTCTAGAAAGAACCTCTTGGATTTTCTTTGACTGTCAAAATGTTTTCTCCTATTAAACTCCACCAGTGTGACATCTCAACCTGATGTCACATGGTCTACGTCTGGCGAGTTTTCCCTATAACAGCAAAACCTCCAGTGTGTGTGTTCATGAACTCACCTTGGCGCCGTCAACCCCAGGAACTCCATCCAGACCATCCTTGCCAGGCTCTCCCTGTAAGGTCAGACCACACAGTTCAATCACACACTAACCAACACCAGGAGAATAAAATGTTAGAATCATGTTTGCAAAGACTGCTGAAGAATGAAGAAGAATTTACAGAATGACATAGAATCAATGCAATCAGTTTACTTACAGTGTCCCCTTTTTCTCCTGAAGGACCCTGCTCTCCTTGAGGCCCCACAGCTCCCTAATGAAAAAAAAATGAGGCACACATCAACTCAGTGATTTTAATAGATGTCATTCAAATCATATTTTGTGGCGTTTCCCAATGGTATATCTGAGCGAAAGTGTGGCCCCTCACCTCGTCACCCTTAGGCCCCTCCAAACCCTGACGTCCTCGAATGCCCTCCACGCCCTGACAGAAGACATCACAGCGCATCAAAATTGCATCATCGGCCATCGGCGGTTATGGTAAAACAATCCTCAGCTAGGGAGAGTTGGTTATCAATAACAACCTGCCCTTTTCCTCTTAAGAGTAAATTGCAAAGGGCAGAAGACATTGAGCTAATCGGATCAGGACGCTTACAGGGGCTCCGGGGGGGCCTGTGGGTCCAGGGATGCCGTTGAAACCAGGAGGACCCTAGGAACAGAAACCAATGACATGTATATAAAAACACATTATGATGGAGAAGTGTTTCATACGATTGCATATACCCATGAACTGATGTGAAAATGAGGAGCTTTGGTATGAACTCACTCTGTCTCCCTTCTCTCCTAGGGCACCGGGGAATCCAATCGGCCCTCTTTGTCCCTAAAAAGAGTTTTTTTGTGATATCTGCATATATATCTTCTGAAAAAGACAGATACAGTACCGTACAAGTCCATACTATGTACATAGAAAAAGAGGATCCCGTACATCATCTCCCATGCGTCCTGGGGAACCCTGTGCACCTTGTGGTCCAGAGTCTCCCTGAGGATAACCAAACAAGAACGAATGAATTCAACTGAAAATGCAGAAATAATCACATTAAGCTGTTTGTATGCTGCAACATAATGCGCGACAGTGTGCAAGCTGTTCTCGGTGCCAATCATTTTCCAGACAGGTGACCTTAGTGGAAATAATTTCGCACTCAAATGTTTATTTGCGGGGGAAACCTCATATCGTCAAATCTAAGTGAAAAGGAGCTGTTGATGACATGACGCTCTCTTTTGTTAACGAGATGATATTTTCCCTGTGCTTTTAATTGTTTTAAGAGTCACGTACCTTCTGTCCAGCCTCTCCGGGTTTTCCAGGCTCACCAGGCAGGCCTTTGTGTCCCTGATGGCAGCAAATCAATCAACTCACACATTTATTTCAAGCCACTGATCAGGGCGATATTGGCCATATATGCGATCGATATGCCGATATGATGGAGGCTCCTCCCTGACCACAGCTACTTAAAAACAGACTAGAAAACTGATTTTTATTAATTTAATTGTTCAATTGTTTTCTGTAAATTAATACTTTATTTAAAGACAGTATTGTATTGCAGATTTCCCTCCACCATTGAATGTGATGGGTCACCCTTCCTTGAAGCTGCTAACCCTAAAAGAATTTCATTAGTCAGGCCTTCAATGGAGAGTACAAGGCAAGAATAAAACAGGGGGAAAACAGTTAAAATTTGTATATGAAAATAGTCAAATTTAAAGATACTGAATATTGGCACAAAATATGGGTTATCAGTGACTTCAGCCAAAAAATATTGTTACTGGAATTGTCCTTCAAAACCCATATTGGTTGAACCCTGAGTGTCCTTCATCGCTCACCTTCATTCCTGGTAACCCGGCGTTTCCCTGTCGTCCAGCAGGGCAGGCAGCAGGACACTGCAAACATGTACAAACAGACACAGCAGAGGTAATAGATGGGACAGACAAGACAGTCAGTCAGTCAGACCCTCAACAAGCACGGCTGCTGCTGAGCCTCTATTTTGAGGAGCAATTCGCTGCCAATTGACATGCATTCAGGAAACAGTTGGCACTGTGAAAGACGGTAAAACACACTCACAGCTTCCCCACTCCCCTCAGTGCTGGCACCAGGCGGTCCCTAAAACACAGCAGAGTGACATCTAAAACAGCCGCGGGGGTTTAGATGTCCGCATAAATCCAGTTTCCCAGTGTGGTAGGCAAGGCCACGTGAAAAAATGTATGGCGGCATGCATGCACAATCATACACTCGAGAGTTCAAACAGACACCTGAACTGTGGAAGACATCCAGGTGTCCGAATAAGAGTGACAAAAGCCGCATCCCACATAGTAGAAACCAGAGTTAGACCTATGAAGCAATCTGAGGTTTATGTGGCTGATATCGGTCTTTAATTAAAAATCCACCTCTGATATGATGGATGTAATGCAGCGTGTTTGATTCCATATTTATTGTGTAAGTGATCAATACCACACTGATTGTCTATGGGAAGCCCTTAAGCTGAATTGATTCTAATGCAGCATTTTTATTGGATTTTATTGGATGATTATTGTTTATATTATTTATATTATTATTAAGGGAGCTTTAGTGTCCCAAGGTCAAAATGCTGTTTCAGAGGCTTTTTCTAACGGCACCGAGAATACAATTTGAGTTAAACACTTAATACTTGTAATTTTACATTTTTTGGCATGAAACATGAAAATAGTGAAATTTAAAGACATGATTGTTCATTTTGACAGTATTCACCATCAGCAGCTTCAACCCTGAAGTATCGGTATCAGCCTTCAAAAACCAAGCTTGGTCAAACCCTAGTACAAACATGGAAAATCAACACTAAATTGCTGAATGCAAACAAAGAAGGTTAAAGCCAATCCTTACCGCAGGTCCTGGTGGTCCAGCTGGGCCAGGAAGCCCTGGGAGGCCGATACTTCCTCTGGGACCCGGTTGACCCTGCCAGAATCACAGGCAACATTATCAAAAATCAAACATTGCGATGCAAAAAACAAGATAAAATGAATTTAAACACTGACTGACAACAACCCATGAACCAACCCAGCAAACATTTAGTGGGTTTGTATCAGACTTTGTATCTTAATTTGAACTCTGACCTCTGGACCGATGTTCCCCTCGTCTCCGGGGATCCCTGGTTTCCCTGGTGGTCCCTGTCAGATACAGAAATACTCTGGTTGGTACAGCACATTCACTTGTAATCCATCCAGAAGGTCATTTGAACCGGGTTCCACAGTAAAACAGAATACCGCAGCTATAACGTACAGTGGGTCCTTCAGTTGCGGGGCCCTGTGAAGTGACAGAGGAGACACACGTGTAAATCAATGAATACAGACTGTAGTCGTAAACTAATGAAGCATAGCCAATGGTATGCTGTGTTTCAATATTTGTATCCGTGTGTGCTGCGATGATAAAAGAGATTTGTCCACTTACGGGAGCGCCTGGTGGTCCGGGAAAGCCAGGAAGTCCCTGTGATCAGATAAAAGAAGTGTAAAATCAGTTACCATGGACTGGTAAGAAAATATGATAGTGTTCACGATAGGAGGGCTTTGAAACAGTCTAAGTGGTTACTCACTCTCTCCCCTACAGGCCCTCTGGGACCCATTGGGCCGGAGGATCCCTGGAGAGAAAACACACCAAATCAAGCAAACATGAAACCTTTTGCCAAACACTTTATACACACTCTCTTACTATACTTATGAGGACTTTGCATTGACTTTCATTCCCGAACCCCTTAACCCTCTCAAGTCCTCACAAGTATAGAAATACAAGAAGAGCGTGGGCACAGATTGAAAAAGTTGTGTGTGTCAGGTAGTGGAGGAGGTTGCTCCCTACAGCAGCTCCTGGAAGGCCAGGCAGGCCTCTCTGTCCGGGAAGACCGATCTCCCCCTGATCCCCTTTGCTGCCCTTGGAAACAGACAAAACAAGAGAAAAACAAGCTTTATCTTCGTCCTGCATCTGCCCGTGCTGTTGCTAAGATACACGGAGGCAGCCAAAGTCAACATTTAATCAATGAAAGGTGGGCCATCCTTGTGGTTATTTAGATCGACAACAATCCGAGCTCATGTACAGCTAAGTAGATAAAAATGGGCTGGACAAGGCTACAGCAACACAGAAGGAACGAGGCAGCAGTGAACACATCTGCCCCCCCATGAATGATGCAGTCATCAGTAATCAGTAACAAGTTATAGAAAAGTGAAAAAGTTTGTTATGTACTAGTGCAAATACATTTTGTACGTAGTCTTTTCCTTTTGGTATTTGTGGCGCCACCTATTGGTTGATTGTACGCTGTTTGGGCCAATCAGCATATAAATGGTGGTGAACTGCACAATGCCCCCATGTTTTATAGTGTCAGAATATTACATGGGACAACAAACAAATGAACGGACGAAAAAAAACAACAACAAACACACGGATGTTCCCCCACAAGGAAATCAATTATGTGATAATTTTGAGCCTACGTCATTTAGCATTTAATACTTACAGGAGCACCTGAACTGCCAGGAGACCCTGGAAGACCCTGGAGGGAATAATAACCAACCAAGTCAGGAACAGATGTAGAGAGCAGTATACTTTAGAAGATTTACACAAGCAAAGTAGAGTAAAAACTAGTAGAGACAATTGTGTCCATTATAGAGGTTAATAATTACATCTCTCCCATCTCTGCCATCCTCTCCTTGGGGCCCACGGGGGCCCTCTGGACCAGTGGGTCCTGGGGGGCCTTGGATTGTTTTCTCCGGCTGAGTGAGGAGACAACCAGTCAGCACAGGGGACACAGAATACATACCACATTGATATAAGTGGGATAATAATAACAAATAATAATTTTATTTATATAGCACTTAAAGACAAACAATCACAATCACAATCAAATAAAGGCAGACATCATACTACAACAAGTTAAAATGAGAAGGCACCATATGAAGGACAGGAAGAGGGGACAACAGTAAAAACGACGAAGACATCACGCACATTAAATGCAAGTCTCTAAAAATAAGTTTGGAGGTGGGATTTGAAAGTCGCCCTGCTGGTTTAAGTATTAGATTCATAAAGGCTGGGTATATTTACACCTCAAAGTGATGGCTTTGACTCATTCTGCCTGTCAGGTGGAATCATGACGTATTTCATATAAAAGATTATGCTCAGAAAGCAGCAGGACAGAAAAAAAATGCTTGGTGTAAAGACCTGAACTGAATTTCTATGTTATCTACAGTACATATGAATGTGATATAACCCCCCCCCCCCCACACACACACACACATACACACAAACTCGGTCAATACTGAAGATTGTAGGCAACTATAAGTTGAAAGTTCTTGAAGTACATCTCTCCTATAAACAGCCTGCGGGCATTTGTCTACTTCTAAATTGGCCCATTTCACTTAAGAGCCCCTATTTCTCTACATCAACTTGATTTATGTTGTGAAATTATCAATGTTATGCTGTTAATCGGTGTGGAAACTTATGAATGATTCGCCAATACAACCCTGAAACAGCAAAAAACAAACAAACAAACAAACAAAAACACCACCACACTTTAGATAAAGAACAAAGCAACGAGGTCATTAGGCAACAAAGCAGTGAAGTCGATTATTTGCTCAAAAATACAAAGAAAAAAGAAAGGAGTAGAAAAATAAATACCTCAGCATTGGCAAACATCTGAAGAATCAAGAGAAATCAGATAAATGTAGAGTTAGTGAAAATAGTTACACCACCCTCACCCAAAGTGTCAGCAGAAGCGCACCTGTTCAAAACAATAGTAGGGAGCACATCATGCTGTCATTTCAACATAAGAGCCCATAGTACCAACACGCCCCATGTACCATTTCAGTGGCGGGAGGCCTGAAAGGATACAGCTTGAAGCAGAAATGTTAGCCTCAAATCTAATAGAGCGCACCAGGCCAGGAAATACTCCTCTCTTTAGTGGGTAGAAACATTTGTGTCATGACCAAAGTGATAAAAACGCTACGTCATGAATTTTCTGGCTCAGAGGAATTCTCATAACACGTCAGACTTACATAATAATGAGATATCTGACAGCAGATTGGAGCTTTAGTTCTACAAACATTTCTCAGAATCAGAGCTGGAGGCAGAACTAATCTCATTGGTTGAGTTAAACCTCAGTAGGCGGAGCCAAAGAACCACAGTGTTTCTGGCTGAGTAACAAGCCCAGTGAAAAAGACAATAGGAAAGAGAGGCGCTAGCTAATATTATAAAGCTTGCTACTCTGCTACTAATTAAAAAAAAGAAAAAAAAGCTAGCCATACCAAGTTAGCCAGGTTAGCTAGTTAGCCTAGCTGACCTTCCAAGTTCAAACTAGCCATACTAGCTATCTAGGTAAGCTAGTTAGTTAGCCTAGCTGACATTCCAAGACCATGAATGCCATAGTCATGAATGAATAAAACAACAAGCCTTTTCCATTATATTTTGGCCAGAATTCCTTCTTTGACATTCACTTTTGCCAGTTAGCTACCTGAGAAAAACATTTCTGCATTTCTCTGCCTCTGAGAAATGTTTGTATAACTAAACCTCCAATCTGCTGTCTGACAATGAATGCCTCTAAAATGGGTCAATTTGCCAAATGTGTTTTGTACAAACTGCAGCCCGTGGGCTCTATGTGTGTACTGAAAGAAACTGCTTGGCAGAATATTTGTTACACTTTTGAAACTCCATCTTAACTGTTTCCTTTCAGCAGATGCAGATGTACAGACACTTGCTGGAAGCCCTATCAACCACAACAAAACAAAACCAAACAGATGTTGATCAGACCCAGGCCCTAGTTACTGTACCTCAGTGGCAGGCAGCTCACTGCAGCTCTCTCTCTGGGCTCTCTTTGGGTCGCAGTGAATCAACATCCACTGGAGTTCAAACTGAAAAGGGACATTACTGTTACTGAGCATTCAACAATACAACGGAATTCATTTTCATTTTGGATTTGTAACATTTGAGGAAGAATTGGCAACTGCTTGGTCATGGTGCAGTCATTTTTATAGCGTTAAATCAATGCCCTCTTTGGGCTGTAGAAGTAAAAGCTTGATTTTCCACCACTGCGATTCTCTGCAGGGATTAAGGTTTTCTTTTTTCCAGTGGAACCCAACTGAGCAGCTTTGCTGTGGCAGCAGCCCTTTAGAATTATAGCCGAGCTCAGCACGCATATAAACCTGAACCTTGTTTGTTCACAGAGAGCACCACTTCACCGATACGGCTTGTAAGCAGAGTCGGTGAACGTGATTTAATGTAGCAGGAAATTCTCCATCCCCACTCACCACTACAGAGGCATCGGCATCTGAATCCAGTCTACCAATGAGAGTATCTCCCTCTGTGTTGATGGGGCCTTTGCCCTTGATGGGTTTCTGATCCACAGGCTGGCAGTCCACGGAAAGGGTGACCTGGTCGCGCTCCACGCCGATCATCACCTTGTGCCATTTGGTGTTGAAGAGCACAGACAGGCCAGGGAAGGTGACGGTCTGCAGATTGCCATCAGCGCCCATCAGGAGGTACTCTAGAGCCTGCTGATCGCCGTTCAGCCTCAGTCCGGCTTGTTTGCGGCCGTCTTCGTCCACGATTTGCCAAACGTTCCACACCTTGTTGACGGTATTCTTAATCATGCGGAAGGTTGCCATTAAGGAGTACTCGTCGGGGAAGCCGCGGGGAAAATTCAGCCTGAGTGAAGGAAGAACATATTGTAAACACTGCTCTCCACAACTATGAGACACAGAAAAAAATATACTTTTAATGCGCAAAGCTTCACCATCACTCATCTTTTAGATTAAACTACAAATAAAATAGGGCTAAGTTCTTCAGAGAAGCAAAGTTCATAATGTTTCAAATCAGATGCTGCCCCAGTGCTCTAATCAATGGTTCAATTACTGCATGCAGGCCTGGTTAGCACAGGTTTGTCCACAGTCTAGTGCTCCCTGTGTTTTTAACAAGCCAGATTCTCCATAGGTGGTGCATTTTTAGATTGGCTTGTAAATGATCAAGGTGAGGCAATAAAAAAAAAGAGTTTCCTGTAACCCAGTAAAACAAATGAAGACCACGCTCTAACTTTGCCTGGGGTGATAAACTCTCACATGCAGGCTTTTTTTTTTTTAAGTGTGCCAGTGTGGCCTTACAGAAGAAAGAGAAAGGGGGGACTGGGGCTAAAGTGTTTCTGGCAATGACAGACATCAAAGCACAGTTCAGTGCTACTGGACTCCCGGGGAAATAAACATGTATTTACATTTGTGTGACAGGCCCGAGTGGCATAACGCAGGGTGCCAAGCACGTTACATAACAGCTCTTCTGAGAAAACTGGCCTGCTAGAAAAGATTAGACACTAACAGACCGGAGCAGACCCACTTGGAAACACCAGGACACGTCTTCTGTTATATAAAGTGGTAATGCCATTATCCTGCACACCCCCCTCCCTCCTCCATATAATTGTTCAATAGCAATAGCATCAATAGCATGCCTTGCATTCGCGTTTTTTTAGCCTTTTATTTGCGGCGCACTTCATGTGACTCACTAGATTAAAAAGGTAAGGAAACTCCTCACAGGAAGCTATTGAAGTTGTCAGCACCAGTTTTTTTTTCATTTGAAACTTTTGAATGAGCCCATGATCAAGAGAGGATAAATCACCATCTGAGA
>CABFOQ010001730.1:0-11884 GCA_900660455.1 Gephyroberyx darwinii | reverse complement strand
AAAACGCAGCAGGCTAAACAGCACAAGCAGAGAACGCTTTAATAAGAGCCACATCTCATCGAGGAGGATTAGGAGGAGCCATTCAGCCACACTAAAGGACCAGCCGGAGAGAAAGCTAGCAAACAGGGGAGGGGGATAAAGGGAGGGGGGGGAAATGTCAAATCTGTGCAGGGTGACATCAAAGAACTACATTTTGTACTTCAAAGAGATGCAGCATTTGCACATGCACGTCAGAGTCCCTTATTAATGGCGGTGAGCTGACAGTGCGCCATCTGACGCTGGGGTTGGGGATGTCAGTGTGTCAGAGGAGGGCAGCTTATTGATTAGAGGGGGGGTATTGCCGGATTGGCTGTTCCCAAGATCAGGAGGGAACACACGCTCTTGCACCCTCAACTTTTTCCCCTTTTATCTACAGTGGTGTTGATGGACTGTGAGCAATACCTACGATTGATGCATCTGACTGTTGTATGTGTGCTTGAATTTTTTGTGTTTTTAGTTTTTTTGTGATTATTGAGACAAAAAAATGCTTTATTTTGCAGTAGGTTTTGTCAAAAATTGTTTTTCTTCCCAGTAGAATTGCAGAAATTGGTAAAAAAAACGAAGGGACACATTGCGCTAACCCAACTCAACTTCAGCACAGTGAGCACGAAATACAATCAGTCCACTTGAATATGTTTCATCATTATAAAACTACAGTTTCATTTAAAAAGTGACTGACAACTGACTAACAACATGCAAACCAAAAGGCTCAGCATGAATAGAAACTAACAATACAGATTCAATGAAAAGCAAAGTGACTCAACTTCTTCCACCTGTAGGGTGAATAAAACTAAAATTCATTATTATTATGATTATTATTATTATTATTCCACCTGTAGGGTGAATAAAACTCTGGATCCCTCTCCATGTCCTCCCTCTATAAAGTCATTTGTTGTAGTAGAAGACATAGAAGAGAAAAGAAATGGTTCGATTGGACCATTTTATGAAAGAAAAAGTGCAACGATTGGCCAACATTATGAGCATTTCATACTTAACAATTGCCCAATCTTACAAACTTGCAAGGTTACAATTTTGGTTGAATTTGCATGAATTATTGCGATTGCAAAATTGCAAATTGCCTGGGAGTGGTATACACAGATCCCAGACCAGTGGGAGCAGGCGACTCCATGCCTGGGTTTTGGCATTTCATCACTAGTGACATGGAGGGCGTGACGCCACCCGACCCCCCTGATGCTCTGGAGCAAATCCAATGTTGGCGATGGCTCCCCCCTGAAGAGACTTCTGATTAGTCTGATCTATGGGATTAAAAACAAACGGCTTATTAAGAATCCCCCCTGAAAATGATAACTGCTCCATTCAAAGGTGGTACTCTTTACTCTGGGCTGCCATCAGTTGAGTCATGACAGTGTACTACGTGATGGCCACATGTATAACTTTGGGATGTCGTTTAATGGCTAATACAGCACATGGACACAGTTTTCAGTATCTCTCCATCCTCTGTGGTTGTTGTAGAAATCTGGTGGCAAATTCTGGATTTTTCTTTTCTTTTTCTTTATCACTGACAAGTTGCAAATAGCACAGAGAAATGTATCTGCTTTGGCAAAATGACTCATGGGAATATGATGAGACTAATCAAGTGTATTTCAATAGCAAGGTACTCTCCTATGGAAAAGTTGACATTATTGCAGCATCCTGATATTGATAACGAGCCTGTTGGTTTGATTCATTCAGTCCCAGAAAGCATTTCAGGTTCAACCTCTCAAGACAAGCACAAAAATATGTTCTAGTTTTTCTATTGTTCTGTACAATATGATATTACAATACATTTCCATACAATATATATATATATTTTTCTGTTAGCACTTTGAAATGTTCTTTAATGAAAAGTGCAGTACAAATAAAATGTATTATTATTATTATTATAGCATGGTAAAAAATCATATTAAAACTGTTTTGAACTGAATTCATGACTGTGAATACAAAATAAATAAGTGTCATAACAGATTGGCCTGCACTTTTAGTTACACAAATACTCCTGAACCAATCTGTTCCTACCACGAACCCGGTAACCTTCTGACCGTGGTTCTGTGAAGTTCAGGCCTCTCTGCTCTCTGCTGGCCAACAACAGAAGCTACTCGAGGCTGCGTGGTTTTTTTCTCCGACCCAGGTATGAACAAGGCTGTACTGTCCCATCAGAGCTGACAGGTGCACTGTGTACATTGGACTCCGGCCTTGGGAAGTGCTGCCAACTGCAACTAGGGCACTGACCAAAACACACGTTTGGCAAAGGCGGCAAGACAGCCACCCTCAGACCGGGAATGGAAAAAATGATGAAGATAAATAAGCATAGGAACGCTCCATCCCGAAAACACACAGCGTGTACCCAGACGCAGCGGACAAACACAGTTCTGGTGTTATTTCCTCCTGAAAGCAGACAAGCTGATTCAAAGTGCTAAACAACATTATGCACGACACACCCTTCAGTATATTTCCCTTCAGCAATTAGGTAAGCCTCAATATGAGATTTAATACAAGCTAGATTTGAAGGTGTACACATGTATATACATTTCAAAGATGTATATATGCACCTATATGACCACTCTCACTTTTGAGCCAATCGCTCAATTACCCAATGATCACATTTTTACAAAGCCGGTTCCAATGTTTGATCATTGTTTAAAGGTCACCAATGAGATATTACCATTAAAAACCTATGAGAAAACAGTGTGCTTGTCCCTTGTATGTGGCACTGCCGGTAGTGAACGTGCCTTTTCCAACATTATGTAACACCACATAACACCACTGTGAATTCAGCCAATCGACCGCCACGCATGACAAATCCAATGACAGTATTACTTCTTTTTATGAATCGTAAGTGACACACCCTATCAGATAAGGTGTGATGGATTTGTGGAAATGGAAAAAAAACACTACATTGTGATACATTCTTAAAAAAAATGAAATAATGCATGAGATAGTGATAAATATTCCTGTTCTAGCCAAGAACAATGGTTATCCAAATCTCATTTTAGTCCAACTTTAAAACCCCGTGACATCTGGGATCTCGTCCAAGTTTAAGGAATGGAGCACGGCTCGTTGAAGTAGTCACAGATTTACACCACAAATCTTGGCCCTGAAAGCAATCTCGGCGGCGGCCGCCAAAGCTTAGGTCAGACTACGAGACTGCTCAAATCTAAACGACTGGTCTTGAGTAAACCCGTGTCATCAGAAAGATATTCCCTCCTACCCAATAATGTGCATCTTGTCTCAAAATTTGTGAATCAACCAGGAAAAGGAAGTCTGGGAGCATGAGACCACTGAGAGTCAAAACAAACATGCAGTCGCCTGCCAACAACTGCTAAATACTGTTGCTTGTGCCGTAGTGCTGCCTCCAAAACTGAAGAGAAAAACTCAGCTGGTTCATAATCTTTTTCTTCCCCCTCGAGCCAAACTCCATCTCCGATTGGCTGTTGCCAGGATTGCTGTCTCGGTGAGTCGTGGGCCGCTTCACGCTACAGGAGACGATCTGACCAACCAAAGGGCTCGTTTGGCCCAAACTGACATGGGTGAGTCCTCCAGTCGGGCTTACGATCTGTGTAAAAATGATCTAGTGTGACCTAGCCTAGTGTGACCTGAATGCACTCACGGGTTTCACAGGGACAGGGACTTGAAAGGTAGGGCAAATAAAACGGATCATGCAGGCTTTAGTCGAGATGTGAAACCCAAGACAAAGTGTAACTGTTGAAAAGTGTAGCCTTCCACTTCCACTTTCCCCTCGTCGGCTTCCTTGGTGAAATTAGATGACAAGATTGCTGAAAAGGGAAAAGGGTTCAGGAGCCGGGGTTTGTACTGACACACGTCACACCGGTTGAGGATCCATCAGTAAGCGAATGGGTGAATCCGGACTAACGACTCTTGACAGACTGCTGTCAGTGTGAGAGAATTTTATGTTGTACAGTATGTATCAGTTATATGCTACATGTGAGGTCGCTCTTGTGGAAAAGTGGGTTGTAGTAAATTGACAGACTTGGCGTTATAAGGAAATGGAATTTTGATGGTGCCTTGCTTCCATAATTCAACGTACTTCCAGATGAAATGGGATGTTGGGGTGGATATAACATGTTCAGAAGATCAACAATGCTTTGCTCATGATCTTGAACTGTAAAAAATTCTTCAAACTGATTACATTCCAGCAACCAGGATGCAACCAGGAAAAGGAAGGAATACCTAAAACTGTACTGTCATACCATGTTGCCACTCGTGTCACTTCACTTCTGTCAAAGATGTAAAGTTGATGGTGATGGTACCATCAAAAATGAGGTATTATGATTTTTTATGCACGCCTGCTGGTACACCATGAAGTCACTGCTACATCGAAAATAAAAGCTAGCATGGTGAAAAAGGCGTTTTTCAATTCATTTTGACTTTAACGCTAGTGTCAAGAGATATCTTAGGCCTTTCGCTACCTTCATAAAGCACCTGGTTGAAGGTTCCCTTACAGTAAAAGGGTGTGGAGGTAGCCTAGAACACAAAGACCAGAAGGTTGCAGGCTGGGAAAGCGAATGAATAACGGTCTCCTCTTCCTCAACAAGTACTGTTGAGTTGCCCTTCGGCAAGGCACTGAACCCCCAACTGCTCCAGTAGAGCTGCTCAGTGGCCGCCAATAGAAGACTGTGGTTGTACTGGGCAGCTCCCAATGTGAATGTGTGGAAGTGTATGAATGATAATGGAAAAGAGCATGACGTTACAAATGGTGTTCGAGGACCGAGGATACCAAGAGGATGGTTCTGTCTCAAAGCACCAAACCAAGCAGATGTACAGTAAACCTTGTCTCTCTTCACGTCTGCTCTAGTTGCATGCTAGGTCTCCGTTGGGCCGTCATGCAGCCTCACAAGCCTCTTAATTGTTGTGTAATGCTTTTCATCTATACACAACACAATACACACACATCAACCCATGTGAATTTAAAAAAATGCATTATCATATCAAAGGCCCAAACAACGATTTGATCCTTAGCATAAATTAACATATCAAACCTGCAACCGCAGAAAACAAGTTTATTAGTTATTCGATTTTAATCTGAAATTCTAAAAGTCTCACTTTGAAATGCACAAGCCAAATTTGTTTGTTTGCTTTTAATTAAATGGAAAAAGACAATTTACACGATATCTCCTGAACATGCGGCGTTCTCCCGGTGGGGATCGTACGGTGACGTTGGTGGTGCGGTAGGTAACCGAGGGGGGGGATGATGAGACCTCTGTTCTCATAGAAACCCCATCATTGATCTCTGGATGCACAGTGCAGTCTGCGTATATGAGCACCGTCTGCAGCCTCGTATCTGCATGCTGCTCGGCTTAACTCGTTCCATCTGGTTCAACAGAAGCTGTTCCTTCGCAGACTGTGTTCAAATACATCTGTTTCACATCCTGTTCCATTTTTTATTCTGGCCCAAACTTCTCTTTAAGCCAATAAAATGTCTTCATATGTTTGCAACTAATCCCAGATATTTGTTTAATCGTTTATTTCAGAGTTTCCTTTCCACAGAGGCGCTTTTATTTTCCATGTGCACTTTAGCAAAACCAGAATTACTCGAAACCACCACCTGACTGTTTTAAAAGGGCAACCTCGAAGAGTGCTTGTTTTGTAATTACATAATATCCTCCAGCAGCTGAGACCACACGAGTCTTTTTTTTTCTTCTTTTGGATTGACTCCCTGCCCCAAGGCACTGTGAAGACCTCAGGCTGGTACATACTCCAGCTGCCAGCGGTGCTACCAGAGTGTCAATCCCCAACATGCATTATCACATTCAGTGGGAGAGGTGTGCATCCAAACCAGAACTCCAGCTTTCCCCGTGAAGCCGCCGTCCGTTCTGCCTCGGCCGATGCCCTCCGGCTCAAGACGACTTTGACGACGGACGCGGTTGTGTTGTCAGCGTGAAACTTTTTCGGGCCATATTTCCTACAAGGGAAAGGGTTCGGCGCTAAAAATAGCCGCTGACCCACAAAAGCCGTCTCGGTGCCAAACCGTTGCTTGCCATCCCCCCCCGGCAGTAGTCTTCGGCACCTGCTCATCCCTCTAGTTTGTGAGTGTGTTGCTGCCTGGCAACCAGCATTCTCCCTATGAACGGAGCCAGAGGCTATAATAAGGCGCTGGCCAGGTACTCTTTACTTAGATTTAAAGGGGCATTAGGTAATTGAGGACGTGTGACCGACTTCTATTGGTGGCCAGTAGGAATTGCAACAACGTAGACAGAAATTGTCCCCTCGCCACCCACCCCCAGCCAATGGGAGGTTTTTGATCCAACACAGCGTATGGGCCAATTTTGACAGCCAGATATCTCAGCACTTAGCCAAATAATTATTGAGTCATTGGTAGTGACCAACAACCCTCTCAACCCCCGCAGCATTTTGTGCTATGAGGCAGTAAAATTCTTGCTTGCTGCCCCTTTAAAGGTCACTATTTCCACTATTCTGTTTTAATAAAATAAATAATAATAAAATATAAAATAAAAAACTCACAAAAAAACATCATGGTGTTTATTACTTTGCTAATGAATAAACAATTATTTTGCTGTTATTTTCATTGCAAGAGTTTAGGCATTTTTACAGAGTTTGACTCAAGCTTTACTGTGGCTCGTCACGATTAGAAAAACAACATTTGTTTGGTTACTCATCAGTAAAAATGCAAGCTACATTAGACGAGGAGAATCTGTTTGGAAAGGTTTTTTTAAATATACACTATCAAACTCCACATAAATTTAGATTATAATGAGTCAATGGAAACAGCTGGTGTGCATATTTTGTGTTTTAAGTAAATTCTGCCACATGATTTTTTTAACTTTCAATCTTTAACCTTTAATCTTTCAATCAAACTTTTCAATCTGTTGTCTACCCTGTTTTTATTCTCTTTCTGTCTGTTTTAATACTATTTCAGTTCTGTATATGTATAAGTATAAGTTTTTTTTGCCTCAGGTCATTGAAAAAGAGCGTTCTGCTCTCAACTGACCTCTCTGTTTAAACTAAGGTTATATATTTTAGACATATGGAAATATTAATCAATAAGGAGTCCTCCAGTGAAGAAACAATTTTCTATTTTTTTTATGCCCTGTGAGTTTATCCTACAGCCCCGAGAATAAGATATGAGCCGGAGAGGATGAAACACTGAGAAAGCAAGGAGGCTAATCACTGACATTTAGGGCTAGACTCAAAGAAACATGGGGAAGGAGGAGGGAGCGAGGAGGGAGTGGGGAGTCTAGTGACCCAGAAACACAGGCGGGCCTCGTCAGCTCAAACAAGGGAATGTGTGAGTAAAATGAGAAGGGACAAGCAGAATTACAGTAAACTTTTGACCCGGAGTTTTGATGCGGAGGTTTCGAATCAACGGCTGTGTGCTGACCTTCGAGAAGAAACTTTGGATAGGAGACAAAAGGACAAAGGAGTGTTCAAATATCAGAGGTCAAAGACAAAGCGGACTACAAAGAAAAACATGGACAAAATAAAATAGCTATCATCTTTGACTAGGTTATGCTGATAAATTAAGCCCTTTGGAGCAGCTTCACTAATATATTTGTATATTTCTCTCTGATAGAGTATTTTAGGCGGTTGCAAGGACAGCGGGAGGAGGAATCTGTTTGCTTTTGGGAGGCTAATTGGGATTTTCCATGGTTAAAAATGGCATAGAAAAAGCAGGATCAGAGCCACAGTGATGTAAGGTCAGATTGGGAGAAGTTGCTGTGCTTTCCAACTGTACGAAACAATACGAGTGAAAGAAAAAAGAGAAAGTGGTGTGGGTGACGCAGCTTTACAGGGATTTACAAACCAATTATATGGCAACAGGGGACAAGCGACAAGCATCTGATGGCTCCCTTTGCTCTATATTGCTTTTTGAAGTCGCGGCATTTCTGCTTCTCTGTATTTCCGTGCGGATACACGAGGAGCATCTTTCCTCTTATCACAGCCGGAGCACAGTCGATCCTGTCAATAAAGCGAGGGAGGGAGAAACCTCTGGCCAAATAACCGTTGTCCTACGCTATTTTATTACTTTGGAGCTGTTCCAAGAGAGACCGAGCGCCAGACACAGAGCCTGCTGATTGGTAACGCTTCTTTCGGGTGTTCTGCACAGCAGAAAAAGTCTGTTTGAGGCTCCCTGCAGGAGAAAGAGTGAGGATATTTCGAGGATATGGCGAGTGATCCTGGGATTATCTCCAGAAAAAAAAAAAAACACAAGCAGGCCTGGTGGATAGTGTTCAGTGGACCATCATAGGCTAATCAAAGATGTGTAAGCACTGAAAAAATAAAACAATTCATATTAATCTCATATTAGACACACTTATTGTTCATCTTAGAGAATTTGCAGCCTTGCACTAATTACTCCCAGACAGATTTTTTCCATCTGAGTGGGCCTCTAGAATTACCTTGAGAGTTTCAAGTCCCTCCTCCAGCCTGGCAATTCACTCATTTCCTCGTATTTTTTGCAACCTCAAAGAGGACTGGAACGCTCCCCGGTTGTGAAAGCAGGCTGTGGGTTGCTACAAAAGCTCATCCCCGTGCAGAGCAAAGCTTTCCTCTGACTGCTTTGATCAGAAATCTGTTAGGATTTTTCTACTTAAGCATCGTCTGCTTGAGTGAAGTGTCTCTCCTGTGCTACAGTATACAGTATATGTACCTGCTTCCAGGGAGCAAAGGCAGAGGAACATCTCATAGGCATACCAGGAGGAAAGGAAGGGATGTGTGTTTCTGTATGTGTGGTTGAATAGACATCATGCTTACCAGAAATGTAATGGAGTCACAATGATCTTATGAGACAATGAGCGTTTAAGTAAAAATCCACAATATTTTCATATAAATAAATGACCGTTTTGCTACTTTTATTGGTGATTGCTATACCACAACACTGATTCCACCTCTAGCCAGTTCATGAAAGCTTTTGCATTTTTACATTACTGTTCTAAACACCCGGTGTTGGGTAGGACTTTCCCAAGAAACATCCTCTGGTGCACAGGAAGTGATGCATTTTACATTTCCAGCATGAGCAGCGATAGCCACCATGGCTGAACAGACAAAGAAAAGAGCGTCACTTACAGAAACTATAGTATAGTACTATATATACTATACTACTATAAAAAGACTTCACGGTACTGGAGACACTGTTTGATTGACAGGTGATCTCTGGGAAGTGCAGTGCAGAAACACCACAGTGATGCAGCTGAGCACCAAAGATGGAGACATAATAATAATAATTCTGAATCACCATTTTAAAGCTCAAATGAGGTAAAATCTTTGCACTTTTTTGTTTCCCAGGCACACAACAATGTAAATAGCTCATATTCAATGTGCACAACCAGAAAATTGACTTTCTGCTCTATGCACAGGCGTAATAATTGCTAATTTCTACATAGTGTTGGATAACTTACAATAATAATAATCAATGTCAAATGGGAAAACAGTATACTGTGTTACCATCTGCAGTTTGGCTTATAGTAAGCTGGCGATAAATTGTGAACTTTCAAAATAAACTAAAAAAACCCCACTTGCCAGGGTACATTGAGTCATAACATAAGAAGGACATGGGCAGGATGTGGTAGTTTAAAGTTTAATCATATTAATGATGATTAATGATGACTCCCATGTATCATCAGCCTAGTGTTGAGGTGAGGCTATGGCACCAGCCTCAAACTCCACTGCCATGGCAGGAAGGCATATGCAGCACTGTGGACTAAGGTGTGGTGGGGTGGTTATCCCTGTCATATCACCCTGACAGTTAGGCGATCTAAGGACGGGTGACTCCTCAGTGACAATTATCTGATTTGTTTTATTTGCTAAAGCCACAGTTCCTCCAGTAACACACGGAAACATTTCAGTTTGAATGAATAACAGCAGCCAAGGGAGTGTGTGTTTCTCAATACATGCCATCATGTCCTGCTCTGTGTTTACATAGCAAATTCCTTTATGACCTTCCCATAAAATATTGGCATTACCAGTCACCCTTGTGTTCCAAAGAAACCAAGAATGGCTGTTACATTTATGTGATCCAGATAACGCCTGGGCAGTAAAAATGCCTCTAAAGTGTGTGTGTGTAAACATGCCTAAACGTGTCCTAAGGAGGTCACTGGAGTGAAGCAGTGAGATAAGAGTCTGTACAGTGAAAGACAATCCCGATGACACAACTGCATCCGGTGCAATTGATTGAGCGATAAAACACACATGCCACCAGTAGCCTCAATAGTCCATCATGCAATGCAGCCACAGCGTGCATCTTTGCGGATCATCGATTTTTTTGCAATTTGAACAACCGGCACACGTTGTTCTTCTTCTTCTTTTGCTATCTCTCTCTCCGCCTACACATGTTTACCTAAAGTCATCCTGGGAGATGGAGGAAATCGCTAACCGAAGAAGTAGACGAGGCAGTTTGAGGGACAGTGGGTAAATTCCAACACAAAATAACAGCATGAATGCACTGAACATCATGAAGTGATGATATCCGACAGTGTAAGGGGATCCGTTTAACGAAGTCCATCTCCGTGAGGTGGCCCAGATAACAAGGGCGAAACCTGCAGAGATGGGCCGCTTGCAGCTCTACCGTAGATGTATGGCCCTGTCATTTCCACTTTTTGCTGTGTTTTTTTGTTGTTTTTCCTGTGTTTTCTCAACTTCCCCCCCATCTATTCCAGTTTGTCTGAAGGTTTGAAGTGCCAATGAGATTTGACGAAATGATTTACCCCTCTTCCTGCTCCTCGCCACCCTTCTTCCTATCTTCACCATCCCTTTACCGTCCCTTTCATCGCCTTTCTGCTGCTCACCTCGTTTGCAAACTAAACAAGTCGCTTTTGACATTTATCAGCCCCTCAACAGCTCCCAGTTCAGCCGTCTGGTAATATTTGCAGTCTGAAGGCTGAGGGTCCGGGAGGAGAGGGAGCAGCTGTCCCCTCCATCCCTCCTGTCTGAGACCGGGGGACCTCGGGGCTTCGATGTATCCGTTGTAAAGTCTGAAAATCAACATCGCGCCCTGGGGGTGTGCTCACTGGCTGATATTGAGGAGCATTTACAAAATGAGATCTGTTGTTTGGAGGATGTTTCTGGTTTGAACTGTGGCTCTTTCTGTGTGGAGTTTGCAGGTTCTCCCCGTGCACTCCAGGGTTTCCTCCCCCCCATCCAAAGACAAGTCAGGTGGATTAGAAACTGTAAATGTGAGTGTTTCAATTCAATGCTGACTGAAAAATCATTACGTAATCACTTGAGTTATTACCATGGAGACGGAGACTCATCTGTGACCAGTAATGTTTAAAAGATCCTCAGGGAGCCAGTGTTAAAACCATGTTCCCCCCTCTACCGGATGACGTCGGATGATGCTGGATTCATGAGCATCATTGTTATTGGCCGAGGGCAGTTTGCTGGTGACGAACGTGTCTCGATCCCTCTGCAAATTTACTGCTACCTTCATGAATGCCCTCCCAACTGATTGAAGTGGTGATTTTGTAGTGACGGTAGATGCATTTCCGCTCTCTTAATCAAACCTTTATAGACCTGGTCAGTAATTTCCCTGCTTGCTATCCACATTCTGCGAGCATGCATTTAAATGTCATACAGAATCAGGCCATTCATTGAGATATTTGCGCCATTTGCCATGAGATCTGGTAAATAGAGGGTTTTTTTGCAGAGCCAAGAGCATGGCAATTCATTCCATCCCCGTAGAGAGAGGGCAGGCCATGAAGTCAGAGAGACTTGCTTATCAAGGCAGGAAATGAGCCCACTGCAGGGAGAAAAGGGCGACCACTCCTCAACGCTGTGGTGCATAACAGCAATCACACTTGATGTGCATGTATGTGGTGTGTGTGGTTCTTATATGTGTGTGTGTGTGTGTGTGTGTGTGTGTGGGGGGGGGGGG
>CABFOQ010001729.1:4198-20329 GCA_900660455.1 Gephyroberyx darwinii | reverse complement strand
AGGTGCCACACACACACACACACACACACACACACACACACACACACACACACACACACACACACACACACCAAATACTCAAGAGATTTGTGATGTGCCTTTAAGCAGTTTTAATATAGACTTGGGCCACCTCAGTGTTTAACATGCACAGAAAACTCTGATTGAACATGACTTAAGACCTTTAACAAATTGTTAGGAGCCACTCATCAAGTCAGCATCCATCCAACATCAACACACACCAAGCTCATGTCAATAAAATTTCAACTTGTAGAATGGGTTTATCTCTTACGCCTACAATCGTCTTCCACCAAAATACACAGAATAGCATGAACCAATTCTAAAAGTTGAGATTACGCTGAAATGAAAAGCTGCTTGATGGATCATCTAAACGGTGAATCGTAAATGGTCTTAAGTTAAACTGGATTCCTATTCCAATCACTCTCTCTCTTTGGACTTGTGCATTAGTAAAAATGTAATGAATCCATTTTGAATATGGCTATAAATATATTTTCCATTATTAATGCTATAATAAGCCAAATACTAAGCACATAACCTGCGTGTCAGAAATGTTCTCCACATTGGTCCATTCAGACTTGAAGCTTAACACAAAGATTAAAGTTAATTTAATGAATCTGAACTGACATTTGGCAAGCCAGGGAGCGGCTCTGATTGGTTGACTGATTAGTCAATAAAGGATGACATCACAACAACGAAGTGATTAAATTAGCACCTATACCAGCTACTATTTGCAGAATAGAGTTAATCACCTTTTTAGCCCGACATAAATCTTCACGATATGAAAATATGAGTATACATCATACTAAGTATCAAAGAGTGGTTGACTGGAGGTCATAGTTTAACCACGTTTTAATTTATCATATCACTGATCTATCCAACCATTCAAAACCACAATTGTCAATTCAAGCTAATGCTAGTGGACTAGCTCTCACACACAGTTAAGTTCAAGTTAGCTACCTTGTCAGAGCGTTTGAGCAGAAGACACTGAAGGACTTAGCCAACAGGCTAACACCAGCCGTCATTACGCTGAAAGGAGCCATATCTGTATGAATTAACCTCAAAAACCGTTACGCAGTGGGAGAAAAGACAGCCTTATAGTCTCAGGCGATCGGCGGGTTATTATGTCCGTGCATTAGATGGTTTTAAGTGAGTCCAAGGCACTTCTTTCTCCTCTTCGCCACCACGCATGAGCTGCAGAAGGCGCCTTCAGTGTGTCGCGATGGATTATGGGAGAAGGTCATAGCCGGAGAGATTACATGTAAAGCGAAATGTTTCACTGCTGCCTACTTCCGTCTTCGGCTAGCTTCGCGTTGTATTAGCAAACAGATATATTTAACAGCTATAATATATAACCTTAGCATCATATAACGTCATCTATTTTGCTAGACACTTGCAGCACCTGTTACACATTATAACATTCCAGCACTCAGTTGATCAAGTTATTATTAGTGAGGTCTCTGAGATGTTACAAGTGTACAGCTATTGTACAGCTCTACCAATTTACTATTGTACCCTCTACCAATGAAACTCTGATTTAAATCCTATAGTGTTCAGGTAATGTTACTGTTATTAGGTAGCAAGGAAGATAATAATAAATAATAAACTTTATTTGTATAGAATTATAAAGTGCTTCACATCAAAACATAAAATAAAACAAAAAAAATGCAAGTTTATAAATAAGAGTTAACAACAACAAAAAACATGAATATGAATTAAATAAACCTGTGCGATAAAACAAACAAGAAAAGAAAGCACATCACATAAAAAATGCAAATTAACAGTTAAAAGCGGATTTATAAAAATGAGTTATCAATATGGTCTTTAAAGAAGGCACAGATGTAGCAGCTCTTAGCTCCTCCAGAGTTTAGGAGCCCTAACTGCAAATGCTCCAGCCCCTCTGGATTTTGGTACAGCTAGTAGGGATTTGTCACTCAAGTAAACACTGAGCTCTTGGACATAAAAGATAAAAGGAGATAAAAGGAAGGGATAACAAACAAACAAATGTAGGTATCACTATTTGTCTATGTCATTTTACAAGCTATTGACATAATAAGACAATCAAGAATGTGTTGGCAAAGCAGTCAGTAGAGAGAGACAGGAAGGATCAGGTAAGAGAGGAGGGATGACATGCCACATAGGTCCCAGGCCAGATTCAAACCCCAGGACGTCACAGTTTTGTGACATGCACCTTAGACCACTGAGCCACCAGGATGCCCCCCCATTCATTCTTCTTGATTGGTTGAGGAGAAGAAACCAAAGCTGAAAACTTTTTTTCACTTTCAAAACTTTTGTTGCTTCCAAACCTTATTTTCACTTTCAAGACTTTATTTCACAAAAATAAAGATGTATCAAATGTAATGCAATCTACATTCACACTATTCTAGTTTTTGTAGAAAAAATGCTGTGTCGACTGCACAGCGGTCAGAAATGTAGCCTCCTATGGTTTAAATATATATAGTTATTATATATCAAGTTTCAAGTTTATTGTCACATACTATATAACAATGCAAACATCATTACCAGTAGTGAAATTCTCCAGGTCAACTCAACTTAACACAGTAGTAAAAAAGTCAAATAAGTTAAAAAAAAAAAAAAAAAAAATTTAAAAAAAAAAAGGTAATAATACAGTTGATTCCACTGACTCCCACAATTAGAATCAGTCGGAACTGACTTGAGGCACCACTAATGCTGCCTCAAATGCATTTTGCACTGAGAATTTGAAAAAGTCACATGCTGCACACTTTGTTTAAATAGCAACCAGTTGCAGTACTGTAGCTGCCACTTTCAGCAAACAGTACAACTGTCAAACACTGCCATTGTGATTGTTGCCATGAACTGTCAGCTGTCTCTGTAGCAAGAAAACCTGTCTCTTCTTCCTTAGTCAGTCCATGAAAAAGTAACCTACGTGTGCTCCTCTAAAAACCTTTCACAACTTTTTTTCTTGCCAACAGAGAGACAATCTTGCTGATCTTGCAATCTTGCTCTCCCTCTCCCTGAACGTGTCTTTTGCCTCCCTGATCTTCCTCCTCCTCTTCCTCTTCAGTATCCAGAGAGAGCTGAAGATGAAGATCAGGGAGGCAAAGGACACGTTCAGGGAGAGGACTGAGAACCAACCCCAGAAGAACAGTGTGAAGGAGGTGTGGAGCGGTATGAAGAAGATGACGGGCTTCAAACAACAAGTATCGGAGGAGAAGGGGTGCAGGGAGAGAGCAAACGAGTTAAACCAGTTCTTTAACCGTTTGACTCACTGAGGACAATGAGGATGAGTACAGGAGTCTGGTGGAGAGGTTCGTCGGATGGTGCGATAACAACCACCTACAGCTCAATGTCAGCAAGACAAGAGAGCTTGTGGTGGACTTCCGGCAGAACAGGAGGCGACCACCACCACCTGTCATCCTCCAGGGTAAGGAGGTGGAGGTGGTGGAATCGTACAAGTTCCTGGGGCTGCACCTCAACAATAAACTGGACTGGTCACACAAAACTGATGCCCTCTACAGGAAAGGTCAGAGCAGACTGTACTTCCTGAGGAGGCTCAGGTCATTCAACGGGTGCAACAGGCTGCTCCGCATGTTCTACCAGACTGTGGTGGCCAGTGCACTCTTCTTTGCTGTGGTATGTTGGGGAGGTGGCATCAAGGCAAAGGATGCCAACAGGATTAATAAACTGGTCAAGAAAGCTGGCTTAGTTGTGGGAGAGAACCTGGACAGTCTGGAGGAGATGGCTGAGGGGAGGATGAGGTCTAAAATCACACACACACACACACACACACACACACACACACATGCACTGTGTGTTGACCAAATTTAAGTTATTATTCCTTGCACTACTTGTATGTATATATTTTTTGTATATTTTGAGGATCTTTTTATACAGCTGATTGCCCTTAAATTTGTTGATTTCTCTCTTGTTCTGTACTGCTGCATAACTGCAATTTCCCCTCGGGGACAATAAAGAGCCATCTAACCTAATCTAATCTAATTGCATTTATATTTTGAATGTGCTATTGTGAATACATTCTGAAAATAGAAGCAGATGGGAATAACTTTTCAGCAAAAAATATGTTATTTTGAAAACCAAGATAACTTAAGATAACTTGAATATGTTCTAAACTTCCTTGTTCTTTGGCAGATCCTATATAAACAAACAAAAGTATTTTTAGTATTTCATTGCTCTTCTAATAGAAGATTAATAGAAAATAAATGTTGTAATGTATTGGAAGACCCTGATTATCAATCCAATGAGCACTATTATTTTGTTTTAGCTTTTATGCCAACTCTTTATATTAGTTCTGTTCTTTATTGTTATATTGACTTCTGTAAATTGTACGTTTGCACTGTTCATTAAAAAAAGTTAATAAATAAATAAAAATAAAATAATTTCTAGGGGTTTTAATGTAAATTCAGCTTCTGGAATTGAGAAAAGTGGAATAGTGTGAATGCAGCCTTAGTAAGCTACTGATAGCACTGTGACACTTAGGCATGTCTTTAAATTAGGAAAACAATTTTATTTAGCAGGTGTCCCTGTTTCACACATGCGTAGTATGGTGATCTGATTCATGAAGGTTCTTGCAGAAACTAGGGCTGTATGCATTATCTTGCTATCATGCTAGCTGTTTATTAATATCCTTATTGTACACCACTGTACAATAAATCCATCCCCACCCCCTTTTTCAGTGGCCCTGGTTTCAGAAGTAAATTTCCCATTCAATTTCTCCATAGACATTTCAGAAAAGAGTTTTATGTTTTGAACTGACCTATGAGATAAATCACAAGCTTAGAACAATAGATTCAGAAAAAATATCTATAGAAAAACAGCAGAAAAGTCAAAAGGTACAATATTGTGTACATAACATTTTTTAAGAGAATGAACTACTCATCCCATACAGCACTGTGAATGACATTGTCGATTCCCTTTCCCTCATTTTAAACTAAACCCAATTTCCTAATAATGAAGTTGAAATCAGATTAATTGATTCTATCGTACACTGTTAAAAATGTTAAAGCTAACTGGAAAGCTTCGCTTTTCACTTCCTGAAGAAGCAGTAGTAGTAGCAACAGTAAAAGTACTGGCAGTAGCATTACCTATAGTAGCTGTAGTAGTAGTTGCTAGGTGATTACTAGAGGTTGCTAAGGGTGTTACTTGGTGGTTGCTAGGAGATAACTAGAGGTTACTAAGGGTGTTACTTGGCAGTTGCTAGGAGATTACTATTGGTTGCTAGGGTGTTACTGGGTGATTTGTAGATGATTACTAGTGGCTGCTAGGAGATTACTAGTGGCTGCTGGGGGGGTTACTTGGCAGTTGCTAGGAGATTACTAGTGGTTTCTAGGGTGTTACTAGGTGGTTGCTGTCAAGGTAGTTGACTGAACTGTTATTTTGGCCCGTCGGCTGTACCCATGGTGACGACAGAACATCATGGTCATGTACAGCATCTTTGGTTCTAGTACTTATGTTCAGCACAAAAGCCTGCACTAATGAAAAAAAGCCATTCAAATCAATAGCACTCTGATTTGGCAAGCCAGTACAGATTTCTTTGTCTGCTTGTGAAGGTTCTAATTTTCTGCTATGTCTTAGCTTTAATGTATAGCGTGTATGCCTATAAATTGTACCATTTTATGTACGCTCGAGTTGCAATTCACACCCCTAATTAGGTAATGATCAAAACTGAAATAGACCACATTAAAATCAAATAATATGATAAAATGCTTAATTAGACCATGGAAACACAAGGGAACAAATTGAGTTGTGTCTTTGAGGCCTATGTGATATCATTCAGAGACTTTGTTTACACAGGACCAGAGAATGCAATCTTTATCCCCTTTGTGGCGCAGATCTGATCTGAAAAGCCATTAGATCTGCATTGCAAATTAGATAACACATAGTTCTGGCCAAGATTATTGGCACCCTTGCATTTTTAGCACATATGTACAATATTTTCTAAAATAATTGAAAATTGAAGCAACCTTCGGCCCTGACACAATCATCTATCGATTTACAAGAGCACATGATCAAACAATAATAAAAAATATTTTAAAAATAATCTTTTATGGCTTCTAAATTGAAAAGTGGGTATGGCCATGCTTATTGGCTCCCTTTTCTAATACTTAGTAATAAGCTTCCAGCACCTTTCTTACGACAGTTTCTCCGTCTTCAATTCCAATCTGCTCCACTTCTTCAAAGACTGAAGGATTCCTTTGACCAACTGCACATTTCAGGTCTCACCATCGCTTCTCAATGGGATTGAGATCAGGACTCATCGCTGGCCACGCCAGAACAGTCCAACATTTTCTCTTGAACCATTCTTGGGTGCTTTTGGATTTGTTATGGGTAGTTGTCTTGCTGTAGGAACCCATGACCTTTGATTGACACCCAGTTTACTGATTTCATGATGCCCTTAACACAAGACGTCCAGTACCCAAGGCAGCAAAGCAGCCCCAAAGCATTATGGATCCTCCACCGTATTTGACTGTAGGTACGGTGTTTTTTTCATCCATGAGCAGCAAACATCTTAACATTGCAAACTGTGGAAACAGAAATGCCAAGGTGTCTAGAGAAAGCCTTATAGCCTTGCGAACGCTTATATTTAGTGGTAATAGTTTTTCTGACATCCTCAGACAGCTCTTTTAGTCAAGAGTGTTTTTACAGATGACCAGGGAAGCAGAACAGACTGTTTTATCACTTTAAAATTGATAATTGGTTCATTTATACCATGTGGACACCTGCAACCTGTCACAGGTAAAGTTGATTTACACTGCAAATGAGAATCTCTTTCCTCTAACAAAATTGATTAGAATGGTTCAAAGGGTGCCAATTTTGAAACCAAAGATTTTTATTTGTTATTCTTATTGTTTGATCATGTGCTGTTGTAAATCGATAAATGAATGGGTGAAGGACCGAAAGTTGCTTCAATTTCCAATTATTTCAGAAGATATTGTACATTATCTGCATAAAATGCAATGGTGTCAATAACCTTGGCCAGATCTGTAGACAGCTAGATAGCAAGATAGCTGGATTGTCAAAAATAGAATAACCACCCTCAGATATGGGTCACATTCAGGTTAAAAAAACAGATATTTTGTGCCTGTGTACGTCCAACCAAAGACCCAACATCACAGCTATTCTCAGGGGAAACGGGTACATAAATAGTTTTTAATAACAGCTTTACATGGTGTGTGGATGATTTTCTTTTTAAATGCAAAAAGAATAAAACAATAAAATGGGTCCAGAGAAGGCATTTTTAATACTATACAATACAATAAAAATATCCCAATGAAAATAATAACCAACCTAGAAGGATGAAGAAAAGAAATATAACAGTAATACATGATTTGATTCCGTAACTGGTCCCATTTTCAGGGTGATGATAACTGTACATTATTTCATTCTGCTTCATCTGCTACAAGATGCAAAAGAAAAAGAAAAGAAAATCCCAACACCTACCAATAAATGAAAGTGAGGAGGAGTTATAATATCGAGGGGGATATTTTGACATTTTGAATTTTAGTCTATTCTTTTTCTTGCATGTCAGACAGTGGGAAATACATTCTGGGCATTTAGCTGACACCTAGATCAAAAGACAGTTACAATGAAGTGAGAAGGTTCAATGTCTCGCTTGCTGGCTGTCGATGGACACATTCGTTGCAGGTATGGAACCTGTGATTTTCCAGTTACGGGACAGTGTCTCGAACAAGTAGGCCACCCCCACAGTTTCCCTGCCACTCAGATCCCCTGAAAAAGGCTTGCAAACTGAAGGACATATGGTGATATCCATTTCCTACACTCCACTGGTTTTAGTAATGCAAGCTGTTCTCTATACAGCTCTCTGTGATAAACCTTTTTGTTAAAAGCGCTTCACAAATTAATTGTACTTGACAAAGAAATAGAACACACTAAACCTCAAAATGTCAAGGCATCCCTTAAACGATGATACGCAGCCTTTATCATCTGTGCAAAGTAAAATCTCCTGCCTCTTTTGAAAAACAAATAATCTCAAAATCATGGTCTCAGATTATTAATAATTTTGATGACAGTACAGTATGATGGATGTTACCTAATATTACTTGATAATTCCATACTATGAATTACAGTGTGCTGTGACTTTAAAAAAAGGAACGGAAAAAGAAAATTTCTCTGCATGTTGTTTTTTTCCTCGTTCTTTACATGGCGTACTTATGGGTCCAGTCTTTTGCTAGTTTGTTGTATCTGAGGAGGACAAGAAAAGAAAGAAAAGTGAGTGCATCTATTCAGTATCAACAGTGACATCAGAATAAAAAAATAGACCATTTTAAAGTGTTTATCAATCAGGTGGCCAGTATAGTGACTCTGATTTTCTGTTGCTGAATTTTGAGTTTCAGTAGGTGGCGCAGTTTTCTTTGTCTGTTCAGCCAACAATCTGAAAACGCATCACTTCGTGTGTGCCAGAGGCTTTTTCCCAGAAAAAGTAAAGTATGTGAACCATGAGATTTAGTAACTAGTGGTGAGGTTAGCAGCGATAACCTCAACCAGACGTTTCCTGTAGTTGCTGATCAGACCCGCACAATGGTTAGGAGGTATAGGAGGTCACAGAACTGTTTCACTTCATTGATATTTTTAGGATGTCTTGCATGAATGGCTTGTTCAGGTCATGCCACAATATTTCAATAGGGTAAAGGTCAGGACTCTGACATGGCCATTCCAAAATGTCATTGTCATGCTACATGACCCAACCTCTGTTAAGCTTCAGATCATGGACTGTTACCCTGATATTCTTGTTCCCTCAACAATTGAAAGCAGTCCAGGCCCTGAGACAGCAAAACAGCCCCAAACCATGAAGCCCCTCCACCACGCTTCACAGTTGGGATGAGGTTATATTGTTAGTACACAGTGTTTTTTCTCCTCCAAACATAGTGTTGTGCCTTTTTGCCAAGAAGTTTTTTCTCATCTGTCCACAGACCATCGTTCAAGGAGCTTTGTGGTTTCCTCCTTGGTATCCTCCCATGAACACCACTCTTGTTTAGTGTTTTTCTTATTGTGGATGTCAGAAAGTTCAAAAGATGCCTGCAGATCCTTAGCTGTTACCTTAGGGTTCTTTGTCACCTCCTTGACCATTATGCAGTGTGCTCTTGCTGTGATCTTTGCTGGACGCCCACTCCTAGGGAGATTAGCAATGGAGCTGAATTTTCTCCATTTGTCTCCAATCTCTCTGACTGTAGACTGCCTTGGAAATGCTTGTGTAACCTCTTCCAGCCTTATGAGCCTCAACAACTCTTCTCTGGTGGTCCTCTGAAATTTCTTTTGACTCGGGCATATTCCACTTCAACAGATCTCTTTTGGAGAGCAGACTAAATAACACACTTTTTTGTGGGTTAATTGTTAAATCAAATTGTGATTATCTATTGTTATGACTTAGATGAAGATCACACCATATTTTAGGAGCCATTTATGTAGGAATGCAGGTAATTCAAAAGGGTTCACAACCTTCATCCATCTTTCCTTCTGTTTTCGTATTGGAATTAATCAATCATATTGGTATAATTAAAAAAACACTACATTAGTACTTCAGGCTTGGTATCTGTGAACTTCTTAAATACCACATATAGAAGTAAATTCCCTTTTTCTGTAACTAACAGCTGAACTCTACTGCCCAATTAAGGCTACTGTGACCAGCAGCTGAACTACAGCTGAACTCTACACCTCTACTCCTTACAGATAACCATTAATTATCTCATGATAGTAAAAATAACTCTTTCACAGAAACCTTGACATTCCTACACTGTGTATATAGTCAATTCTCTCCCTAAGAGAGGCAGAGAAAAGCTTGGCACTGTCTTGTACTGTGTCGTTTTCTCTCCATGCTACATGAATAAATTTCACTCCTGCAATTGCAATAAGTCTACGTGGTAATTGATCATCCTTGACCAAATTTCCACAACACACATCAAGTAATAATTAAATAATAATCCATGACATTTCCATATAAATACATTTCTATTTTGCTACTCTGATTGTTATAACACAATCATGATTCAACCTATAGCCAGTTCATGAATGCTTTTACATTTACTTTCTAAGCACCCGGTGTCAGGTAGGTCTTTCCAAGGAAAAATCCTCTGGCACACAGGAAGTGATGGGGTTTACGTTTTCAGCAACTGCAATTGACACTTCAATCAATTGGTATTGACTTGATTCTACCTGATTCTGGTATTGAAATTGGTGCACCATTATAACGCACCACCACATCCTCCTCTGTCGGTATACTCACCTGTCTTTTTCGTTCTTGTAGATGTGTGCTATGTCGGGAACTAAGGGGTCATCTGGGTTGGGGTCACAAAGCAACGAACATATGGACAATAAAACTGAAACAAAGAGTAAAAATCAGTACATTACTGTCACTTGCATACTGTCAACTACAATTCTCTTAACAACAAATCACAATCACAGAAATAACAGCAACAACTATACAACTACATAAATTGTGTAGTCATGTGTTTTAGCATTTTTCCCATACTTCTGCAGATATTTTGACCAATTCCAAAGCTCTTAATTTTCAATACTTTTCCAGATTTTGGTAGGAACCTGAAATCTAACTCTGGGGCTGGAGAAGTTTAAGATCCTGTGAACTAAAGGATAAGTCGAGTCAGGTTTATTTATATAGCCCTTAATCACAAAACATCTCAACATATCACAGGGCTCAACAACACACAGTGCTAATGGCATAAACCTGGTCAGAAAGTGATTCATTCATGGAGTTACCTTTAGGTACTGTTAGCGCTGGAGTTACCTTTAGATACAGTTTAGATACAGTTAGTGATGCAGTTACATTTAGATATGATGCAGTTACCTTTAGATACAGTTAGCGATGCAGTTACCTTTAGATACAGTTAGCGATGCAGTTACTTTTAGATACAATGCAGTTACCTTTAGATACGATGCAGTTACCTTTAGATATAGTTAGCAATGCAGTTACCTGTAGATACAGTTAGTGCCGCAGTTACCTTTAGATACTGTTAGTGATGCAGTTACCTTTGGATATAGTTAGCGCTGGAGACCACTGTGACCGTAGAATGTCCAAACAGATGCTCCCATTGCTGTTTATGTTTGGGTGATAGATCTTTGTTGTAAATGCTACCTGTAAAAAAGAAAATCAAAATCACATTTTATTCAGGTAGTACTCTGAGATGATGCACTGCATTAGTTTCGGTTTCCCTTGCAATTATTTGTAGGAGCCATGTAGTAGGAGCCATGTAGTAGCAGCAAACAGTCTGGGGGTCCATTTTGGTTTTAAATCCAAATCATCATAAATTTCACAGTATAACAAGACAAAGCTTGGAGTAACCAAACCAACTTGCCTTTGGTGGCTTGAAGGGATAGTCGGTAGGGAAATGGATTGTGAGAAAAAAAACTCCTCCTTGGTAAGGGCTGTCACTCTGACGTGAAGAGACATAAGTTGTGTCATTAGAACATTTTACAATTCAAGTATTTAGCTGACACCAATCAGAATGACTAGAACACAGAAGTAGAATACGTTTAAATTCCTAGGTCACCAACATTACCAGCAACCAATAGTAACAAGGTCAAGGGTCAAAGCCAAGCCATTCTGACAATAGAACTAACAAATATTCCTGTGTCACTGGAACGAACATGTATAAGAGAGAAGTGTTAGGAAAAAAGAATAAGAGCCAGGGAGAAAAAGTAGAAAGTGATTTTTTTTTTTTAAAACAAGACATAAAATATTTTCTACGGACGAGGCTTATGCTGGTTTCCGGGATCACCAGTACCAATACCATCATTTGTCATGATGAGATGTGCAGCCAATCACAAAGGTAACCTCGTACGATATCATCAATGCCAAAATCTTATCAAAGGTTACTTTACAAGTACGCAGCCTGATAAATAGTAGACTTAGGCCAGGTTTTGTTTTTTTACTGATAGAATGAGGTGTTCTGTTGCACAGTCCAGCCTACAGTGCAATTTCTGCATAACGTTCCTACCAGTATCCTACTTCACAAAGCAGCAAGTTTCTCGTTCAGTGTTCACCGTTTCACTCCTTTTCAGCCTGGTCGTAATTTTGATTGCGGTCAACTGAGCAGCCTTTTGTCAACCTATGGTCTTGCCAGCCGCTCTATATTTTGTTGCTTGTCTACTAGTGTAATTGCAAATTGATGTAGTGTGTTGAGTCAAAACAACATTGCAGAATGCAGAATGAAATTGCAGAATTGGATCAAAGATAACGGAGATACACAGTGTCAATCAAAAACAGAGCCAGACTTTAGCTCACACAATTTACGGTTGCACTGCATTTGATAACTGATGATTCATTGCATAAGAAGTTTGTCTGGTTGAAAAACACTGCAAATAGCATGATTGGAAAGTTTAAAGAGGTAATTCAAAAATGCCAATGAATTTTGGAAAAAAAAGAAAAAAAAAAGACTCCTTTTCACAAAGTCTCAAACTATGCAACTTAAACCTTAAGTGATTTCACTGCAGCATTTTGGAGAACTGTTTCTTTCAATTGTTAGTTGAAAAATCCAGCCAATTCCTTTTCTATTCCTTGCACAAAAGACAATTTACTGTGCCATTTTAGGACGCGGCAAACTAAAAATCACCCAAAAGCTCATTTTGAAGAATTTCACCAATGAAGTCCCTACGTGGCTCGCAATTAGTTCAAGTTCAAGTTCAAGTCAAGTTCAAGTCATTTATTATCAAATGTGCAGCATCACTTACAGTCATACTGTACAATGAAATGTTTTGGACGAGGCTCATTCCAACAAGGTAGGTACACATCAAATCAAATCAAATCAAAAAAACAAGTCAAAATAAGTCAACAAGTCAAAATAAGTAAAATAAGTCAAAATAAGTCAAAATAAGTAAAATAAAGTAGCAATGGAACAGATTAAGGGCTAAGCTAGATGCGAAGCATCTAGTTGGTAGAAAGTCAAATTTTTTACCTTTCATATGAAACTTCTTTTCAATAAGTAGCTGAAATCCAATGGATTACCTTTCATTACATCCGTTTCTGTGCCCACGACATGTCAAGACATTTTACTGTTAAATTTTAAAGTTAAATGCAATGCATGTAAATTGAAAATTTGAGTGATACATTGTCAATGATTCGATAAACCCATAAATGCCTTGATTTAAAATGTTAAAAAAAACATTGGCATTTTCATCGTTAATGTAATCTTGATTAAATGATTTCAAATTTTCATCAGGAAATAGCACTGCAAAATGGGGTGAACAGTTGCGCTTCTATTCACATATCTCCGATATATACCGGTAGACAAACAGGGATATACAGTAAAGGTAAAGTGTATATAAAGTGATGAACATAGTGTTCATATGATTCAGATGATGCTCACACATGATTTCCACACTACCTATCTAACTTTGTGCTACTTTACTTACTTAGATGAGGTATGCAATGACGTCAAGCCACTACCTCCACCAACCAATGTGACAAGCGCAGACGAGATAAGGGTTTCCCTTATGAGGGGTAGCTCATGAAACGAACAGCTGATCATCCCTCCTAAAGCGCCTTGTTCTATCCATATACTGTAGATGTATAGTGTGTGCATCGGACACAGAGTGACACAGAGTACCTTCGTTCCTTGGGCGAGGGAAAAGGGGTTTTCAGGCACACAACCCCGGTGAGTTGTCATAATGGAGTGCAACTGTAAACAGCTTGAGCTCTGGCTGTTTTTGACTTTGTGGCTCCGCTATCTTTGATCCAATGCTGCGGTGATAACACTGCTTTGACTCAACACTGCATCAGTACCATAATTAAACTAGCAACACAATAAAGAGCGGCTGGCCAGACCATGGTTTTATGAAAGGTTCATTTTGCTTTACTTCTCCAGCTTAACTTACTTTATTTCTTTATTTACTGTTCCTCCATTCATATGTATACATATGAAGGGAGAGTAGTTGACGGCAGCCTATAGGCTGACGTTAACTACTCTCCCTTCTTCCAAAATGGTGTCGCACAAGTTTCTTTTTCTCCACACCCGCCTTGTCACCAACTGTATGTGTGAAGGAATCTATAAAGAAGGAAAAGTCAGATATGTCAGAGCCATGTGTATGAGCATTATTGGAGACAAACTACAAAGCCTGCAGCGCAATTTCTATTGTAGCAGATGGGAAATCCATTCCTTAGTTTTTGAAGCCTGAGTTTCAAATGCGTTCTACCTTTGCAAAGACACCGATGGCAATTTGCCATTTGGTTTACAAGCTACTGTTTTGGGTGTTTTCATGGTAAATTTCACTTGATAAGTGTGTCAACTTGTATTTTTGGGATGTGACTGGAACGGACCAGACACTACCTTCAACCACTGCCGTGAAGGAAAGCAATTAAGTTTAAAGTTACTCTTGGCAGTGCCTGTGCCCACTCTGGTAACTGTCCAATGATTTCTGCCTCCAATTCCCCTGAATCCTTACCCGTCGCTTTATAGTGACATCACCAAATCTACAGATACAGTCTGAGAAATGGCTGTCATTGAAAATGAATGTTACTGTGTAAAATGTATTTCTAAGGAAAGCTTGCTCGTGGTGCTAGGCTAATACTGGCGTGTAGCCATGTAAACACCATTAAGTCAAGACACATGAATCATAAACAATAGCGCTATGATCCAATTTCTGTCCCTGTTTATTGCTTCTTACCAGGCTGACTCTGAAATGCTACTGAAACGTTACCACAATCACTAACTCCTTGTTTGAAAGATAACTGTACAGCAAAGTAGACTGGAGTAAAATTACATTCACTGCCTGTTACATTTCTTTATTTTGGGGATAATGCCAGCTATCTGTTGAAACTGACAACAAACATGCTAGCTAGTTGTCACTATGCCATGTGTGTCTAATTATCATAGTACTCCAGTGATGAGGCCCTAGGACAGGCTTAACCAATCCAAATTTACAATGAAAACACCCAAAACGTTAGCTAGTCAACCAGACAAAGGTTGCAGGTAGAACGTGTTTGAAACTTGGGTTTACAATACAAATTGTGCTGCAGGCTTAACAGTTCATCTCCAATCAACACTCACCTGAATGGCTCTGGCGTATCTGACTCTTCCTTCTTTATAGATTCCTTGGTAATACGTGTTTGAAAAATTGCAAGCACACTCCAAACCAAACAGGTATGTTGGGTAAACACTCTGGACATTGTGGCGATGACATTTTTATTGTTGTGGAGTGGCAGCTTGCTTGCGAGTTTAGTCAGTTAGCTAGGTACACTCTGCTGCGTCGACTCCTTATCTGCGTGCGCCACACAGTGGCTAAAGTCGGTATTACTGGTTAAAGCAGGTACTTGGGCAGATTTCAAACCGGTATTAAACATTTTGCACTAACCTGGACCTACTATGGACAAAGCAAGAATACAGTCATCAGTGACATGCAGACTCACAGTCTTTTTTCCTCTGCTATTTACCTACAGTAGACTGCTGTAATAATGCACTTGAATGTACAGTAGGTAGTACAGATAGATAGATAGATGGCTCTTTACTGCAATTCCTCCTTGGGGACAATAAAGAGCCATCTATCTAGTGCTGCAGAACAGGTACAACAGAAAATCTTTTGAGGAAAAAAGCTTGCAAAACTTGAAAAACTTGAACGCCAACTAATTCACCAAACTGTTGCTATGTCAAACAGTGGCCGGAAAATGGCGGCAGTCATACAATTTGACCACCAAATAATTGATTGCTTTTGGAGATCAGGAAGCATATTATCTCAAAGCCAACAACAAGGCCTATAATATGCTGTTGAAGGCTGCTTACAAGATGCTGATGGCAAATCAACAACAACAATTGAGGCCAAGTCATTCCGCTCACAACACAAGAGAGAGAAGACCCATCACCTGTCAGTTTAGAGAGGCTGGCTAGTTTCTCTACCCTACCAGCCACTTTGACACATAACCAACCAACATTTTATTGTAAACATTTACTTGGCTGGTAAAACAATGAAGGGGATTGGTGAATTTTTGCATTGAATCCATGTAGAGATACAGATACAGGCTGAGAACTGATAGGTTAACCAGCTCATAAAATCCCTGCAGCAACTAATACACAGTTTCTAATGCACCACATGAGCATTTAGACTGCAAGCCTAAAGTGATTGTGTAATACTTACCGGACCCATTATGGTTGC